>WNWK01031572.1:0-22607 GCA_009830355.1 Cherax destructor
GAAAGGTCGGATAGTGGTCTGTGGTGTTGTCTGTGATTATGCCTGATTTTAGAGGGGATATAGTATTAGTCCAGATGTGGTCTAGTAATGAGGTACTAGTCTCGGAGATTCTTGTAGGTTTTGATATTGTTGGTAGTAACAAGCAGTTGCTCATAGTGTTTGTGAATTTTGTTACTTGTGGGTCCTGGTCATGTAGGAGATTTATATTGAAATCTCCTGTGAGCAGCAAATGGTCTTTGTTCATGTGTGCATCAGTTATCAGGTTACCTAGTTTTTCACTAAAATGGTGAATGTTTGGCTGTGGTAATCTGTAGATGTTTATCATTGTGAGGGGTTTTTGAAGGTCTTTTGATTAAATTTAGCTATAATATATTCTCCATGCTCATCCCTTATGCAAGAGTTATTGATACATTCAAGTTGATCTGAGTAATATATAGCTATTCCACCCCCTCGCTGATCTGTCCTACAGTTGTGAATGGCTGTGTAACCTGGGATGGCATAGACATCTGTAGTATCAGGCTTTAGCCAGGTCTCAGTGAGTGTGATGATTGACATATTGGTCTGGAGGGATTGGAGTAGTGCTGTGAGGTCATCATAATGTTTGCTCAAAGATCTAACATTGTAATTGAAGATAGTTATGTTATTGTTGGCTCTGAGTAATGTCTTTGCTTGATCTGCTGTGTAATAGTTGCAGTTGCTGTTGGAATCATGTAAGTCATTTAATAATAGGTTGATATCAGGATCAATTCCTGTAATCATAAGATTTGATGTGATTCTATAACTAGACCTGAGAATAATAGATAATACTAAACTTAATAATATGGTACTAGATTAAATTCTTAGTAACTATTGGATTATTACAAATTATTAATAATTGTTTACAGATATATAAGATATTTGACAGAGTTCTTGGCACGTGAATTTGTACCTTACTCAATTTATATAAATGCAATTAATTGAACTATGGTAGTTTTACTAAAGCTAGGAATAAAGGAGCTAGGGAAAATAATAGCAAACAATGAAATTAAAGTAAATTAGTACCTGAGTTAGCACCTTAATTATTATAATAAAAATTAATATAAGAACTGTGGCAGTTAGATTTTTTTTAAATAAAAACTAGGGAACTAGGGAATATAATAGTAAACAATGAGAGTTAACACTTTAGGGAATATAATAGTAAACAATGAGAGTTAACACTTTAGGGAATATAATAGTAAACAAAGAGTAAAACACTTTAGCACCAGAATTAGCACCTTAATTATCTTTTAAAGCTTCAAGTAAAGGAGTTATTGGATGAACACATTACAATACGGTATTTGGAAGTGAATCAACTAACCAGATCAACCTTAGAATAAATAACCCATAGAGACTGCAAAAAAAGGAAAATAAATTTCTAAGCATTGGGTGCTGACTGGAGAGGTAAATAATTTATCTAGTACTGTACAATGATTACAGGTTGACCCCAGGTTTTGGTACACTAATGGATAAGGGGATTGTCCAAATGGTTACTGATAATGTGGAAGAGGACGAAGACAGAGTAGTCGGTCAAAAGGATAAAAAAAAGATCTATAATCATCCAATCAAAATTAAGAGTAAAAGACGAACAAGATATATTGAAACAAGAATCTATACGAGTCAATGGGTTAAACACAGGTTTGAGTACCAGAATTTATAATAACAAGAATTGAAGATGTGAGAAAGGAAATACCGTACATCAAATACAGCCTGAATCATAAAATGGTCCACCTGAAAGAAAATGACAGCAAATGAAATTGCTCAGTTATTCAGGCAGAAAGAAATGAGTGTTCTGATTATCTTATAAGGACTAAATACAAGGAGAGGGTACAGTACAATATCCCTACAAAAATATACGAGTTAGGTTCCTAGAGGCCCAATGAAACTAGAAAACAAAGTTGTCTGCATAACAATTTTAAGACTTGGGTTTATTTTGCCTTTGAAAGACCATTTTTTCCACACACTGGCTGTCTATGTCTAACACCAAGTTAGAAGAACAAAAAATGCATTCAACATTATTCACTCAATAGCTGTCTTGCCAGAAGTATGCATATAACTGAAATTATCTTCTGAACTTCAACATCCTCCTCCTGTGCAAGCATTGTACTTCCCACTTCCAGAACTCAAGTATAGCTAATCAATTTTCTTTTATCCCTTTATAAACATTAACTTGTTTACACTCCAGCAGAACATCATGCCATACAAACCACTTTTCTCCACTCACTCTGATCTAACACTCATACACACCTGCTGGATTTTTAAGCCCCTACTACTCAAAATGTCCTTCACCCCCTTCCTTTAATCTTTCCTGGGATGATCCCTACCCCTTCTTCCTTCTACCTCAGACTTCCACAGCTTCTCCTTAGTCATCTGAATTATACCTTTCATAACTCCACACAGTCTTCTAATTTCTATGCTCTGAATTTTCTACATATATTCACACTACATATTACTCTTTAAACATGACATCTTCACTGTCTCTAGCCTCCTCTTCATTAAAATGTTTAAAGCCCACACCTCACATCCCAATAAAAGTGTTGCTACCACTATACTCTGGTACATTTCCCTTTTTGCCTCAATAATAAACTTCCTTCTTTCCACATATGCCTCAACACTCTACCTATTTCTTCTCACCTTGTCTTTCATAGACCCATCTAACTTGTCTATTCCCAAATATCTAAATACATTCACTTCCTCCATACTTCATCCCTCTACTCTGATATCCACTTTTCGTTGCCTAAACTTTTTCTTGCTCTTGCTCATTTTTATGTTCATTTTTTTATTTCCTCCTAAATTCCTTCTTCAACCTTTGCAACTTCTCTTCAGAAACTCTCAACAGAAATGCCACTGACAAATAGCAACTGCAACAACTCTGACTTAGTATAATTCATCATCTTTTAATCCCATGCCTCTCGCTAACATCTCCACTCACTTCTTTTACAACCTCATTTATAAATACACTAAACCATCTTGATATCACACATCCCTATCCAAGGCCCATTTTTAATGGAAAATAAACCCAATCTTTCCTATTCACTCTAACTAGAGCCTGCCTTACTCTCCATAAAATACTTACTGCTTTTAATAAATTACTACCTAATCCATACATTTGCAACATTTGCCACATTGTTTCCCTATTTACCCTATCATAAAAGCTTTCTAAATTTATAAATGTAACAAACAGTTCCTTATCTTCATCTAGGTATTGTTCATGCACAAGCTTCAATGTATATCTACATACTTGGTCCACACACACATTTCCTAATCTTCCTTTCCTCTGCAACCCTACTTTAATAAGTACAGTGGTACCCCGAGTTTTGTACTTTATTGGTTCCAGAAGGCTGTTCGAGTGCCGTTACCGAACGAATTTGTTCCCATAAGGAATAATGTAAATTAGATTAGTCCATTTCAGACCCCCAAAAATACACTTACAAACTAATACACTTACATAATTGTTCGAGTTGGGAGCAGTACGAAACTTGGGGTACCACTGTATATCACTCTAATCTAGTCAATATTGACATTGTTATTCAACTATACTTGTTAATTTAATTACTGCTAAACTGCTACTACCTCTGTTGATATATAAAAACAATGCTTAATTCGAACCAACTATGATATATATGTCTAGTATTAACCCTTAACCCTTTGACTGTCGGAGGCCCCATTCTGAAACTGCCATTCTATGTCGCAAAATTTTGGAAAAAAATTATTTTTCTTATGAAATGATAGAGAATCTTTTCCCTATGGTAATGACGCCAAAAGTACGAAATTTGATGGAAAACTTACGGATTTCGACTTTGAGCCCTATTTTCGGCCAATTCCATTGTTACAGTCAACCAAACTCATAGCTACTTCTTTAGAACTCCATTTGTTCTATCGATTGAGTACAAGAAACCACCAATTTACCAATTTCAACTACCCAATAAAGTGGTCAGAAATTGGCAATTTGGCCAATTTCATGCAAAATAAAAAGATGTCAATTTCAAAATAGTGTCCAGAATAAACAATGCAGACATTCCTGGCACTAAAATAAGATTTTCTCTGTTCATTAGTCATGTCTTTAGGCCCTCTTATATTACTCTTGCTATTTCAATGTCTGAAAAACCTTCCAGCCCCTGCCCCCAACATCTTGCTCCTGGGACACTTCAACCTAAGGCA
The DNA here is from genome assembly GCA_009830355.1 of Cherax destructor. Taxonomy (NCBI): domain Eukaryota; kingdom Metazoa; phylum Arthropoda; class Malacostraca; order Decapoda; family Parastacidae; genus Cherax; species Cherax destructor. The sequence goes on from WNWK01031572.1 coordinate 4,177, forward strand.
CCTAAAATGGAGGAATATTGCAAATAATGTGGTAGCAGAGATAACACCAGGAGGCAGCTTAGATGAAAACTCGCACACACACGAGCTTTTAAATCTCTGCACCAAATTCACCTTAAACCAGCAAATAATAGAGCCTACAAGATTGGAGAATACACTGGACCTCATCTTCACTAACAATGATGATCTGATACGAAATGTCATCATATCAAAAACGATATACTCAGATCACAACATAATAGAGGTCCAGACATGCATGAGGGGGGCCCCAGATCGACAAAATGTGATCAGTCGCGAGGGAGCCTTCTCCAATTTCAACTTCAGTAACAAAAACATAAGGTGGGACCAAGTAAACCAAATCCTAAATGATATAAACTGGGAAGATAGCCTAAGCATCACGGATCCTAACCTATGTCTAGAACAAATTAACTCTGTGGCACTTGAGGTTTACTCAAGGCAAATTCCCTTAAGGAAAAGGAGAAGATGTAAACTAGAAAGAGAGAGGTGCTCCCTATACAGGCGAAGGCAAAGAATAACAGAGCGGCTACAAGAGGCCAATATATCTGAAATACGTAGGGAGGCACTGGTCAGAGAAATAGCAAACATTGAATTATAACTAAAGGAATCTTACAGGAATCAAGAAACGCGGGAAGAACTAAAAGCCATAAATGAAATTGAAAAAAAACCAAAGTATTTCTTTTCTTATGCCAAAACAAAGTCGAGAACAACATCCAGTATTGGGCCCCTACTAAAACGAGATGGGTCTTACACAGATGACAGCAAGGAAATGAGTGAGTTACTAAAGTCCCAGTATGACTCAGTTTTTAGTGAGCCGCTAACCAGACTAAAAGTTGAAGACCTAAATGAATTTTTATGAGAGTGCCACAGAACCTGGTAGACGTAAGCCTATCTGACATTACCACGACTCATGGAACTCAGTGTTCATCAAGAACTGCAATAAGCCCTTATCACGTGCTTTTAACATCCTATGGAGAGGGAGCCTGGACACTGGGGTCGTCCCGCAGTTACTAAAAACAACAGACATAGCCCCACTCCACAAAGGCGGCAGTAAAGCAATGGCAAAGAACTACAGACCAATAGCGCTAACGTCCCATATCATAAAAATCTTTGAAAGGGTTCTAAGAAGCAAGATCGCCACTCATCCAGATAACCATCAATTACACAACCCAGGGCAGCATGGGTTTAGAGCAGGTTGCTCCTGTCTGTCCCAACTACTGGACCACTATGACAAGGTCCTGGATGCTCTAGAGGACAAACAGAATGCAGATGTTATATACACAGACTTTGCAAAAGCCTTTGACAAGTGTGACCATGGTGTGATAGCACACAAAATGCGTGATAAAGGAATAACAGGAAAAGTTGGTAGATGGATCTATAATTTCCTAACAAGTAGAACACAAAGAGTAGTAGTCAACAGAGTAAAGTCTGAGGCAGCTAATGTGAAAAGCTCTGTTCCACAAGGCACAGTACTCGCTCCCATCCTGTTCCTCATCCTCATATCGGACATAGACAGGGATATAAGCCACAGTGCCGTGTCTTCCTTTGCAGATGACACCCGAATCTGTATGACAGTGTCCACCGTTGAAGAAACTGCAAGACTCCAAGCAGACATAAACCAAATCTTTAAATGGGCTGCAGAAAACAATATGAAGTTCAATGATGAGAAATTTCAATTACTCAGATACGGAAAACGTGAGGAAATTAAAATCTCATCGGAGTACAAAACTAATTCCAACCACACAATAAAGCGAAAAACTAATGTCAAAGACCTGGGAGTGATCATGTCAGAGGATCTCACCTTCAAGGACCATAACACCGTAGCAATCGCATCTGCTAGAAAAATGACAGGATGGATAATGAGAACCTTCAAAACCAGGGATGCAAAGCCCATGTTGACACTTTACAAATCACTTGTTCTATCTAGGCAGGAATATTGCTGCACACTAACTGCACCTTTCAAGGCAGGTGAAATTGCTGACCTTGAAAATGTGCAGAGAACCTTCACGGCACGCATAACTGTGATAAACCACCTCAATTACTGGGAACGCTTAAAGTTTCTAAACCTGTACTCCCTAGAACGCAGGCGGGAGAGATACATTGTTATATACACGTGGAAAATTCTCGAGGATTAGTACCAAACTTGCACACGAAAATCACTCCCTACGAAAGCAAAAGACTCGGCAGGCGATGTAACATCCCCCAATGAAAGCAGGGTGCCACTAGCATGTTGAGGGACAACACAGTAAGTGTCAGGGGCCCAAGATTGTTCAACTGCCTCCCAGCATACATAAGGGGGATTACCAACAAACCCCTGGCTGTCTTCAAGCAGGCACTGGACAGGCACCTAAAGTCGGTACCTGACCAGCCAGGCTGTGGTTCGTACTTTGGACTGCGTGCGGCCAGCAGTAATAGCCTGGTTGATCAGGCTCTGGTCCAACATGAGGCCTGGTCACAGACCGGGCCGCGGGGGCATTGACCCCTGGAATTCTCTCCAGGTAAACTCCAGGTAAACAAAAAATAGAAGATTTACTGTTATGCAGACTACTGCATTATTGTAAAAATGGTATAAGTAATATCAGTGCACTTGTGTTATAATATTAGACTCACCAGTTGACGTGTATTGGACGCATTGCGTGATTTGTGTACTCTTGAACATTGGCAAAAATCGAAGATTTTCACTACTTTGAGCTCAATTTAAAGGTCATTTTCATCATGAAACTAATCAAAATCATCTCCATTTCTGTAATATGTTTTCCATTCTATCAAATGAGACCACGAAAAAGAGAATACAACCATAAATACTATATGAAAATACACCTCAAAGTCGGCATTTTAATCCAAAAATACGGTTGGAGTTTTTTTTTCTCATTATGCACTGCATGCTGCAGGATTTTTTTTATACAGTGCACACTGACCACACAGACCCATTCTCTCATATGTGGGCCTACCAGCTTTCTCCCGCTTGATTTGAAGCCGCTAGAATTTTTGAGTATATATACGTCTGAAACACTGGCTCGTAAGACGTATATATACGACCGAAACAGTCAAAGGGTTAAACTGTCCAAATGTAGATCTACGTTTTTTTTATCCAGCACTCCAAATATTTTGGAAAAAAAAAAATTAAATTAAAGAGGGCAATTTTCTGTGTTATAACCCCCCCCCCAAAAAAAAATAGGACCAGTATTTACCGAGATATAAGACCGTGAAGTTGGTGGTGGATGCTCAACTGACAGCAACATCGAGTCCTGCCTCTTGCAGAAGTGTTCCCGATATACCTTTTTTCTCGTTTTCATTTTAATTGATATAATTTTTATGTTCTGATAATTACAAATGTATAATAGTTCTTGTGATTTCATACCCAATCTTTGTTCTAACACTAATACGTATTAGGTACTGAAATGGTACTCAGTCACAATCACACAGACAAGTGAACATTTTCACCTGCCTTGGTCATTTACTATTGTCTAGAAATATATACAAAGTATTTATAGGTCTCAGCAATGTTTTAGACATCCTGGAGTATATATGAAACTCCTTGAAGCATGGTGCTATGACAAGTGTCACTAAACTGCTGACAGGGTAAGCAGTGGAGTGACAGTTGATGATAGTGCACTGCTGCAGGAAACCCTGGCTTTATTTGTTTGCACTGTTACAAACAAACATGTATGTCTGTCTGTCTAGCTCTGCTTATCTGTCTTTCTGTCTGTCTGTCTGTGTCTGTCTTTCTGTCTGCCTGTGTGTCTCGGTCTTTCTGTCTGCCTGTGTGTCTCGGTCTTTCTGTCTGCCTGTGTGTCTCGGTCTTTCTGTCTGTCTGTGTCTCGGTCTTTCTGTCTGCCTGTGTGTCTCGGTCTTTCTGTTTGCCTGTGTGTGTCTGTCTTTCTGTTTGCCTGTGTGTGTCTGTCTTTCTGTCTGCTTGTGTGTGTGTCTCCGTCTACTTGTCTCTCAGTCTCAGAGAGCGGCTTGTAAACCAACAGGTATTACACATGATGCAGAAGAGACAATGCGTATTACTTGCCAGTCATGCTTATTATGTCTTATATCTACAAGCACTGTATAGCACTTTGCCTGGAATTTTTGGGTTATCTTAGGCAATTTACACTATGTATAATAACTGTACTTAATAAAAAAAAAAAAAATTATTTCTTTGCAAAGGTTACAATGTGGGTTTACATAATATGATTGGAGCAAAGAAAGCCACTATCATGCCGAGGCATTTCAGACAGACTTAACCTAATACTTATTGACTACTTAAGTCTAGACAGGTGAAGAGTAGTAGATTACAAATAGTCAATATTTCACTCTATTATTAGTATGAGGTAGTACAATTTATGATACAATCATAAATTTTTAAGTTCGTAATTAAGTTCTTTTACAGTGCTGGAATACAAGTATTCTATATTTCAATCTATTATTAATGTGTGAGGTAGTACAATTTATGATCAATCAATTTATGATACAATCAATCATACATTTTTTAGTTTGTAATTAAGTTCATTTACCCTATTATAAATATGAGATAGTACAATTAGTGATACAAACATACATTAGTAAGTTTGTAATAATGGCTTAATAGTTAAGGGATAATAAAGTATTTGGGGGAGTTACTTGGAATTTGGTTGGGGTTTAGCATGATGTGGGTATGTTTGTTATTGAGAGATGAGATGATTTTTGAGAATGGTCCTAAACAGATTTGAGAGCAGAGGACCTCTTGCTGTTTCATTCAAAGAGTTCCAGATCTTAGGGCCCTTGATGTTCATTGCATTTTTGCAAAGTGTACATATGAGAGAGAGACATAGACAGAGATATAGACAGACAGATGCAGACAGAGAGACAGCCAAAGCCAGCCAGCCTGCCGAATACGTATTACACATTCCAGAATCATTTCTCTTTACTTAGGGCATAGGTTATAGGACATTCTGGCAGGATGACACTACCAGTGGTATAAAAAATGAAAGGATGTTGCACAAATGTTACCCATGGATTATTATTGAGGTTTTTGATATTTCCTTAACCACTTGTGGCCACATCCATCACTTTCCTCTTAAAAGGTAAGTGTTAATACATGACATCAGTGAATCCCTGGTGTTTGCCACGCTATTTGCTCTAGCTGGTGCTCACACAAGGTAATAAGTGGTCCCAGAATTTTTTAATACTGCACACACCTAATATTAAGACCCATTCTGTACTGACCAGGCATCTCAGGCCAATCATGCTGAATTTGGAGGCAGGAAAAATAAAACGTAGATCTACGTTTGGAGCGATACAAACGTAGATCTACGTTTGGACAGTTTAAGGGTTAAGTGGTCTGTAAAGCATAGGTTTAGTCTGCACGAAATGCCTCGGCATGATAGTGGCTTTCTTTGCACTTAGCAAATCAATATTTTAATTACACATTGTAAACTATGCAAAGAAATAAAAATTTGAATTTGAATTTGAAAAATAGAGAGATTTGAGCATGAGAAAGCCAGTGAACCAGAAAAAAACACTGAATAATGATATACATTCATTGGTGGCCCATCAGTAAAAACAGTTGGATAATCAAAACCTACATATATGGGTCACCCTGCCTCGGTGGGAGACGGCCGACTTGTTGAGAAAAAAAAAAAATATAAAGAAGCTTGAAAATTTGTAGCCATGAGTGCATAAGGAACATACCATATACCATTTGCAAAAATAAACGTGGGTCAAATTATAATAAACAGAACAGAAAGAGAACTCAAGTGAAAAGCAGAAAGAATAAGAGGCAAGAAATACAGGGTCAACTAATTGTAAAAGAATAGACAGCAAGTTCAATATACAAAATATTATTATTATTATTATCAATTCAAGCACTAAACCCATAGGGGTTATGCAGCACATATACAAAGTATACTTCATAGAATTAACCCTTTAACTGTCCAAACGTAGATATACGTTTGTACGCGTACTGCTCCGAACGTAGATCTACGTTTTATTTTTCATTCCTTCAAAGTTAGTGCAATAGGCCTGAGTCGCCTAGACATGAGAGAATGGGTCTGCGCCCTCAGTGTGCGCAGTATTTAAAAAATCTGGGACCACTTAGTACCTTGGGGGAGCACTAGTTCAATTGAGTGCCAGCTAGAGCAAATAATGTGGCAAACACCATGGTTTCAATGATGTCATGTCGCATTAACACTCCCCTCATAAGACGAAAGTAAAAATAGGTTCGATAAATACTTGAGTGGTTGTGAGTGGGTATGAGTTGGACCTGACTAGCTTGTGCTACTAGGTCTGATGCTGTGCTCCTTCCTTCAGAGGATGTGACCAGACTAGGTGGGTTATTGGTCTAAGCTGGGGGGTGACATGGACCTGCCTTGCATGGGCCAGTAGGCCTTCTGCAGTGTTCCTTCTTTTTTATGTTCTTATATATCGGCAGGCTGGCTTTGGCTGTCTCTGTGTCTATATCTCTGTCTATATCTCTGTCTATATTATCTGTCTATATTATCTGTCCTATATCTCTGTATCTGTCTATATCTCTGTCTATCTATATCTCTCTCTCTCTCTCTCTCTCTCACATGTACACATAAGTACAGTTATTATACATAGTGTAAATTACCTAGGATAACCCAAAAATTCCAGGCATAGTGCTATACAATGCTTGTAGATATAAGACATAATACCACGACTGGCAAGTAATACGCATTGTCACTTCTGCATCCCGTATAATACCTGTTGGCTTAAGAGCCGCACTCAGACTGAGACAAGCAGACGGAAAAACACACACACACAGGCAGACGGAAAGACACACACACAGGCAGACGGAAAGACAGATAAGCAGAGCTAGACAGACAGACAGGTAAACAGTGGAAACACGGAGAGGGTTCCCTGCTCCCATTCATCAATGTCATTGGGCTGTCAGTGTTATCTGACACTTGTCATAACACCATTCCACAAGGAGTTTCATATACTCCAGGCACACACAGGCAGACAGATAAACAGAGCTAGACAGAGACATAGACAAATAGACAGATGGACAGATAGATAGACAGACAGTGAAAACAAAGCGAGGGTTCCCTGCGCACATTCATTCATCAATGTCATTGGGCTGTCAGTGTTATCTGACACTTATCATAACACCATTCGTCAAGGAGTTTCATATTATACTTCAGGCACACATAGGCAGGCAAACAAAGACAGATAAGCCGAGCTAGACAGATATACACAGATATATAGACAGATAGGCAGACAGATAGATAGACAGACAGACAGATAGATATAGATAGATACAGACAGTGAAAACAATGCAAGGGTTCCTTGCACACATTCATTCATCAATGTCACTGCCTTATCAGTAGTTATCTGACAATTGTCATAACATTCTTCAAGGAGTTTCATATATACTCCAGGATGTCTAAAACATTGCTGGGACCTATAAATACTTCGTATATATTTATAGACAATAGTAAATGACCAAGGCAGGTGAAATTGTTCACCTGTTGGTGTCATTGTGACTATTTGAGTACTATTTCAGTACCTAATATTAGTGTTAGAACAAAGATTGGCTATGAAATCACAAGAACTATTATAAATTGTAATTACCAGAACATAAAAATTGTATAAAATAAAATAAAAACTAGAAAAAAAAGTATATCGGCATTACTTCTGCAAGCGGCAGGACTTGATGTTGCGGTCAGGTGAGCATCCAGCACCTTTAGCCTATCCTGTTTATAAAAATGAGCTCTTCATTTAAAAAAAAAATGATTTTTTTTTTTTAAATATTAGGAGCAGTGCGCGAGTGAACGTAGATCTACGTGTGGACAGTTAAAGGGTTAAAATTATTAATGGTAATATACAATGCATTAATAAGAAAATATTTAAAACCAAAATATATTACAGTACCTGTCATCGATGACCTTAGTTCTAGGTTTCTGCAACTCGCATTTCCTCTGTAATTTTTTTTTTACTTTATTCTCCTGAAGTGTACTTTTATTAATTTTGTCCAGCAGCTGATCCAATTCTAAAATTTCATTTTCAACTTGCTTTTTTGTTTTGTCCTGCTGTGGAACTCTCTTTGCTTTAGTTAGACTTTCATTTTCACCCTCAGAACTCTCCAATTTTCTTTTTTGGGGGCTAGATCTTAACTTCATTGGACAAAGCTCAGAGGTTTTTACTGGAGAGACTTTCCTTCCTTTAACTTCCTTCTTACATGCTTCTTCATGAGATACAGAGGATGAGGCTGGACTTAATTCCTGCAAAGAATCCATACTAATGAGCCCACTGCAGGTGCACAAGTAAAATCCACATTTTTTGCATGTCATATTAAAGAGGCTGTACCTATTGTACCTACCTATTAGGCAGGCCCGCTTTACAGCGCTTTGCTTTACAGTGATTTACTAATACAGCGGCTTTCAATTATACCCATTCTTTATTTATTCAGACTTCCCATAATAAATATGTTCACCACTTGCTATAAGCTAAGGACAAATATATTTTAAGGTAAGTAATATGCATTTTTAGGCTTAGCTATATTGCTCACTTAATATATGACTACACATGTTATCAGGCTTTTATATGCATTTAAAAGTGTTAGGTTAGGTTAGGTTAGGAAAAAGGCTATAATTCACTTTACACTTACTGTATTTTCGTTTTACAGAACCTAACCTGCTACATAAGCGGGGCCCTCCTGTATAGTCAATTTTAATTTTTTTTTTAAATTATAATGAAACATTCTAAATTTATATATAAAAAAAGCAAATTAAACCCAAATAAAGAGCATACAAGTACTATACTGAAAGTCAACAAAGGTTTTCTAATTATGAGAATAGTGCTGTATATAACATTCCTTAAACAAATTTAAAATAATACTACCTAACAAACTAACTTCCATGGTGCAGTAATTGCATTATCCACTTCCAAAACTTAAGACCATCTAATTACTTTTTGTTATTTCCTTAATAGATTTTTACCTTGCTCACACTTCAACAGCCTGCTGAATCATCAAGCTTCTACCTCTCTAACTCTTGCACCAGTCTCCTTATCTCTCTTCTTTGGACTTTCCCTGCACTATCTTCCAACTAAACAAGATTTATATATAAAACCTCTTAATTCATCTATCTATAGTAGTGTATCTTTGATAGTATGCCTACTGTATTTGAGATTTTCTTGGAAATTTGTTGTATGTGTGTTTGGAATTTGAGGCTACTGTCAAGGTGGATTCCTAGGAATTTTCCCTGTGAGTCTTGTGATGGGTGATCCATTAAGTGTTATGTTAAGTGGGACATTTGAAGCTCTGTTTCCAAACTGAATGAAATAGGTTTTGTCAGTATTGAGAGTAAGCTTGTTAGTCGTCATCCATGTAGATATTTTCTGTAATTCAGCATTTACTGTGTTGGCCAGTATGACTGGGTTTGGGTGAGAGAAGACATATGTAGTGTCATCTGCAAATAATATGGGTTTGAGTAGTAGCGATGCATTCGGTAGGTCATTGATGTAAATGAAGAAGAGGAGTGGTCCCAGGACACTTCCTTGCAGGACACCGACTGCAATTTGTTGTGTGGAAGAGTTAGCTCCATTTGTGTACACGTATTGGCTTCTGTTACTAAGGTATGACTTTAGGTAGTTGAGAGAGTGCCCGCTTATACCATAGTGTGCTAATTTTGAGAGCAGTAAATCATGCTAAACTGTATCAAAAGCTTTACATAAATCTATGAAGATTCCCAGTGGGCCTTCTTTCTTCTCAAGAGCGGTGTATATTAGTTCTAGCATGTGTATAATAGCATCATTAGTGCTTTTGTTAGTCCTGAATCCAAACTGACAGGGGTTGAGTATGTTGTGTGAGACGAGGTAGGAATAGATGTGAACTCAATATCTCATAAGCGGTGGGACCAGACAACATCTCTCCATGGGTCCTTAGAGAGGGAGCAGAAATGTTGTGTATGCCACTAACAAAAATCTTCAACACATCCATTGAAACTGGGCAACTACCTGAGGTGTGGAAGATGGCAAATGTAGTCCCAATTTTTAAGAAAGGAGACAGACACAAGGCATTAAACTACAGACCTGTGTCACTGAGGAGTATAGTATGCAAAGTCATGGAGAAGATCATCAGGAGGAGAGTGGTGGAGCACCTAGAAAGACACAAGCTTATAAACGACAACCAGCATGGTTTCAAGGAAGGAAAATCCTGTGTCACAAACCTCCTGGAGTTTTATGACAAGGTAACAGAAGTAAGACACGAGAGAGAGGGGTGGATAGACTGCATTTTCTTGTACTGCAAGAAGGCGTTCGACACAGTTCCTCACAAGAGGTTAATGCAAAAGCTAGAGGATCAGGCACACATAACAGGAAAGGCACTGCAATGGATCAGAGAATATCTGACAGGGAGGCAACAACGAGTCATGGTACGTGACGAGGTGTCAGAGTGGGCACCTGTGATGAGTGGGGTTCCACAGGGGTCAGTCCTAGGACCTGTGCTGTTTTTGGTATATGTGAATGACATAACAGAAGGGATAGACTCAGAAGTCTCTCTGTTTGCAGATGATGTGAAGTTAATGAGAAGAATTAAATCAGTCAAGGATCAGGCAGGACTACAGAGAGACCTGGACAGGTTACAAGCCTGGTTCAGTAACTGGCACCTTGAATTTAACCCTGCCAAATGCAAAGTCATGAAGATCGGGGAAGGGCAAAGAAGACCACAGACAGAGTATAGTCTAGGTGGCCAAAGACTGCAAACCTCACTCAAGGAAAAAGATCTTGGGGTGAGTATAATACCGAGCACATCTCCTGAGGCACACATCAATCAGATAACTGCTGCAGCATACGGGCGTCTGGCAAACCTAAGAATAGTGTTCCAATACCTCACTAAGGAATCGTTCAAGACTCTGTACACCATATACGTCAGGCCCATACTGGAGTATGCAGCACCAGTTTGGAACCCACACCTGGTCAAGCATGTCAAGAAATTAGAGAAAGTGCAAAGGTTTGCAACAAGACTAGTCCCAGAGCTAAGGGGATTGTCCTACGAGGAAAGGTTAAGGGAAATCAGTCTGACGACACTGGAGGACAGGAGGGTTAGGGGAGACATGATAACGACATATAAAATACTGCGAGGAATAGATAAGGTGGACAGAGACAGGATGTTCCAGAGATGGGACACAGAAACAAGGGGTCACAATTGGAAGTTGAAGACACCTATGAGTCAAAGGGATGTTAGGAAGTATTTCTTCAGTCATAGAGTTGTCAGGAAGTGGAATAGCCTAGAAAGTGACATAGTGGAGGCTCTTGGAGTAAGGAGAGAGAGGACCTAGTAACAATCAGTGAAGAGGTGGGGCCAGGAGCTATATCATATGCTGGATGCCAACACAAGTATGACCTACTGGAGAAAAAAGGGCACAGGCAAGACCAGAAAGAGAGCAGTGTGTGTGTCCCTTAAACCCATGAGCATAGAGATCCCATGCAGAAAGATGAAAGCTCAAAAGATGACCAGGATTCTGTGAATACAAAAACTGATTGCAAGAATTGCTACAAAAATATTGAACATGAAACACTTAACCCATGTTGGTTATTCAGTATAAGGATTAGTGGAGATTCTCCCTACAGCTGGAAAGAAATAAAGGACACAAATTTCCAAATGGCAAAATTTTCACCAGCCAGAACCACATACTACAGTCATCCTCCAGGACCAGCACAGTAAAAATACAGCAGGTAAACTGCCAATGTCTTGAAAAGATCCATTAGTAATGGTTAAAACAGAGAAGTTGTAGTTGATGGCTTGGACCTCCTTGAAAAGCATGATGGTGTTAGAAAGGTCACTGAAGACCACTGCAGTATGGAGGAGTAGGGAGGGAGTTATTGCAAACAAGAGTAGAGGTCTTGTTTTTCTTTCGACAGCACACACATTCCACACCATGGAACACATCAATGGCAAAAAAAACTTAAGGGTCATTCTGTGAGCATCATATGCTTGGTCTGTGGTGGAGTTCCACTGATTAAACTCTCAGTAATGTGAATAGCTGTGGATGTGATCAAAGAGGCATTCTCAGGGTACCAGCAGAGTATCAAACTAGAATGCCATTAGGTAGCATGCCCTGTTAGGAAGAAGCAAACTTACGAGACAATGGGAGCACAAATATTGTACAGTGCTACTACATCTAGCTGAACCCCCCATAATTTGTAGGGGGTTAGATTTCTGGAAGTGACATGAATCCTGCAACTGCATAATAGGAAATGCTGTACATCTGAGCAATTTAAAACAAAATTAGCCATGTGATTATTTTTTCAATTTAGGAGTTGTGCACAAGGCAAATACACTGGTACTAAGAAAAAATGTGAATAATCAAAGCTATCCACTAAATGGTCTTCAGTATAACTGTTGTATAATCTAATTATGTACACAGATTATGAAACATGTGAATTCCAGGGTTCAACTGTATTCACTAATTACTACCACTACTGCTGCAAACACATTTCTTTACCTGGGTGTCTTTTCTATCTGAATGACCGCTAACTCCCACAGCCAACTTTACAGCATATGACTCAGCAAGTAAGGCTTCACGTTTCTTACGCATCATGTCATCAAAAGCCTTGGTCTTGAGGGACTCCTCTAGTGCAGCACTAATAGCAGCAGCTTCATCAAAGGGGTTGAACACTTTGCTTTGTACACCACCTAAACAATTAAAGTGTACAGATGAAGTTCAACATATCAAAAGAAAAGATATACGTACAGTACCAAGGAACCAAACTTTATAGTCAACCCCCGGTTAGCGATGGCATCGGATAACGATAAAATCGGTTAGCGATACATTTTACGTCAAAATATTGGCTCAGTTTACGATGATCCGCTCGGTCTACGATATTCGTCCCAGACGCGTACGCGTGCCCAGCTGGGCCCGTCACTCTACGTAGCGTCAGTGTGCTATTGTTTACAAGCGAGAGTGACCGCCACCCACGCATTCATACCAGTATATTGTCATTATTCCACTGTTTTTAGTGCTTGCAACTGCTAAATAAGCTACCATGGGTCCAAAGAAAGCTCCTAGTGCCAGCCCTGTGGTAAAGAGGCTGAGAAATACAGTAGAAGTGAAGAAGGAGATAATAGCAAAATATGAGCTGGCCAGGCTGTATGGTAAAGCCTATTCTACCATCGCTACCATTGTGGCCAAGGGAAATACACGTAAAATCAAGGAAGCTGTTGTTGCGAAAGGTGCATATGTGATCACAAAACAGAGATCGCAAGTGCTGGAAGATGTGGAAAATTTGTTGTTGGTGTGGATCAACGAGAAACAGTTAGCAGGAGATAGTGTTACGCAGGCAATAATATGCGAAAAAGCAAGGCAGTTGCATGATCTCGTCAAGAAAATGCCTGCAACGAGTGCTGAAGTGAACGAATTATTGAAGAAGAAGAAGAAGAAGAAGAAGAAGAAGAAGAAGAAGAACGAAGAAAGAAGAAGAACGAAGAACGAAGACGAAGACGAAAGACGAAGAAGACGAAGAGAAAGACGAAGACGAAGAAGAAGACGAAGAACGAAGAGAAGAACGAAGACGAAGAAGCAAGAGAAGAGAAGAACGAAGAAGAAGAACGAAGACGAAGAACGAAGAGAAGAAGAAGAACGAAGACGAAGACGAAGAGAAGAACGAAAAACGAAGAACGAAGAAGAAGAACGAAGAACGAAGAACGAAGAACGAAGAAAGAAGAAGAAGAGAAGAGAAGACGAAGACGAAGAAACGAAAAGACGAAGAAGAAAAAGAAAGAGAAGACGAAAAAAGAAGAAGACGAAGACGAAGAGAAGACAAGACGAAGACGAAGACGAAGAAGAAGAAGAAGAAGAAGAAGAAGAAGAAGAAGAAGAAGAAGAAGAAGAAGAAGAAGAAGAAGAAGAAGAAGAAGAAGAAGAAGAAGAAGAAGAAGAAGAAGAAGAAGAAGAAGAAGAAGAAGAAGAAGAAGAAGAAGAAGAAGAAGAAGAAGAAGAAGAAGAAGAAGAAGAAGAAGAAGAAGAAGAAGAAGAAGAAGAAGAAGAAGAAGAAGAAGAAGAAGAAGAAGAAGAAGAAGAAGAAGAAGAAGAAGAAGAAGAAGAAGAAGAAGAAGAAGAAGAAGAAGAAGAAGAAGAAGAAGAAGAAGAAGAAGAAGAAGAAGAAGAAGAAGAAGAAGAAGAAGAAGAAGAAGAAGAAGAAGAAGAAGAAGAAGAAGAAGAAGAAGAAGAAGAAGAAGAAGAAGAAGAAGAAGAAGAAGAAGAAGAAGAAGAAGAAGAAGAAGAAGAAGAAGAAGAAGAAGAAGAAGAAGAAGAAGAAGAAGAAGAAGAAGAAGAAGAAGAAGAAGAAGAAGAAGAAGAAGAAGGAGGGCCCTACTGTGTGCTTGCTATGAGAAGGAAGATCTCTCACAACCGCATGTTTAATCGTGGATGGTTTGTAAGTTTTAAAAAATACAGGTGTCTATGACAGCTTTCTGGTCAGCTTTATAAACTACTCCATTGTAAAAAAAACACGGAAGTGCATTACAAAATCCCCGAGTGTTTGGCAGATGCGGTATCGCCAAGTCTAATTTGTGTGTGATGTGGAAATCTAACAAAAAGGCATGGGTTACAAAGGACATTTTTTTAGATTGGTTCAATGACGTGTTTGGCCCCAGTGTGAAGAAATATCTCCAGGAAAATAATTTGCCACTTAAGTGCCTCCTGATAATGGACAATGCTCCTTGTCATCCTCCAAACTTGGTAGAGAAAATTGTGGAGGACTTTAAGTTCATCAAAGTGAAATTCTTGCCCCCTAATACCACTCCTCTCCTCCAGCCCATGGACCAGCAGGTCATTTCCAACTTTAAAAAACTCTACACCAAAGCAATGTTTCAAAAGTGTTTTGATGTGACCACAGACATGCAGATGACCCTAAGAGACTTTTGGAAAAATCATTTCCATATCCTGCATTGTGTACACCTGATAGGTAAGGCTTGGGAGGGAGTGATTACCAGGACTTTGAACTCTGCCTGGAGAAAATTGTGGCCAGACTGTCCTAGAGAGGGATTTTGAAGGTTTTGGGGCTGAGCCTCAGAACCCTGAGCCTGAGCCTGTTGTGCAAGAAATTGTGGAACTGGGCAAGTCCATGGGGTTGGAGGTGAGTGGTGAGGATGTGGAAGAGTTGGTGGAGGAGCACAAAGAAGAGATAACCACTGAAGATCTGCAAGAGCTTCAACAGTAACAGCAACAACAGACCATAGGTCAGGACAATGGTTCAGAGGAGGAGGAACAGAAATGGAAGAAGGTGCCTTCTTCAAGGATTAGAGAGATCTGTGCCAAATGGGCTGATGTGCAAGGCTTTATGGATGAATATCACCATAACCATGCTGTTGCAGGCCGTGCTGGCAACCTGTACAATGACACTGTGGTGTCCCATTTCAGGGATGTTTCAAAAAATCGCCAGACACAGAGCTCCCTGGACAGATTTTTTGTTAGAGGGGGATCCAGTGACTCTCAACCTGGTCCTAGTGGCATTAAAAGAAAAAGGCCAGTAACCCCAGAAAAGAACTTGCCACCTGCAGTGTTAATGGAAGGGGATTCCCCTTCCAAACACTAGCATACTACTCCATCCTTTCCCATCCTCCCATCTTCCACACATCAACAACTCTTCAATAAATTTAAGTGACATGTTATTGTACTATTATTTCTTTATTTCTCATAAACTTGTGTGTAAATGCATGTCTTATGTTGTAAAAAAAATATTTTATTTTACTACTTTTGGAAGTCTGGAACGGATTAATTTTATTTCCATTATTTCTTATGGGGAAAATAGAATCGGATAACGATATTTTTGGTTACCGATAAGCCCTCTGGAACGGATTAATATCGCTAACCTGGGGTTGACTGTACGTATATTAATTATATTTGCACAATTATACAATATTTAAAATAATTTTACAATTCAAATTTACTATTTTTTTCTTAGACACAAATTCAATAATAATAATAATAATATTTTATTTCAGCATGATACAGTGGTTGTACAAAGGAAAATAACACTCGGGTGAACATGCCGAAAGCCCCTGTATATGCAGAGTATTTCGGGTAAACTTAAGACTAACTTAACATTAATAAGGCAATAACAATAATGTGTAAATTTAATAGTTTACAATGAATATTCAATTCTCATGTATTCATTGTAAACTCCTAAATTTACACATTATTGTTATTGCCTTATTAATCTTAAGTTAGTTTGCCCGAAATGCTCTGCATATACAGGGGCTTTCGGCATGTACACTCAAATGTCCTTTTCGTTGTACAACTACTGTATCATGCTGAAATAAAATATTATTATTATTAGGGAATTTGTGTCAAGAAAACAAATACATAGTGGATACCAAAAAAAAAATAGCAAACTGATAAATTATAGTCTGCTATAATGCTTAGGTATTTCCAGAAATGATAAAAATACATACATTTATTGGATAATCTTGTACAATAGCAAACTTAAAGAAGTAGGGCAATTTCACAGTGATGGATGAGGTCATTTCAACTCCCTGATTATACAGTAAGTAAAATAAGTTTATTTAGGTACAAGTACACCTAAGTACAATTATCATACACAGTAACATATGTATGTGCAAATTACCTAGAATAGCCCAATAAAGTAGAAGTGTCTTATTTCCACTGGGGTCCTTGTAATCTTATGTACACCTGGCACTTGACACTGTGTACAAGTCTTGTTTATGCCCAAGAAGCAAAATTCTTACACATATGTATGGCTTGGAGGTAATTAGAAACAAGTGTATGGCAGACATTGCATCAAAATGAACATAGGTAAAAACAATTATTTCAAAATCATCTGAAACCATTGAATTTCACAAATGTATTTCTTACCTAGAAGCGAACATTCCATCCTTATCCGATCGTCGTGATGCACATTGCATTCGCTATTATGTTCGCTCTCATGACATAGTTATAGAAAACTACAGAAAACTATAGAAAATAAATACTGTGTGTGAAAGGAGCTATGTGATGGATGTTACAATTTATCTGGTTGTATCACTCATGAATTTATAAGTTTTGTTTTCATGTAAAGAGATGAATTGTCCACCACTAAGTAAGTTTCTATTCCATAATAGCCTACAATGACTAAAACTCAATTACAGCTGCAAAGTCAAAGCAAAGGTTTTAAATAAAGGCAGTTCACTACAGTGATTTACAATTTGGTTGGCATCCTAGGTATTACTGTCTATGTGTATACAAGGTGTATCATTGTCTACCAATACCATGTGACTTAATTGTTAAATCACAGAGTTACGGGTCTCATGATACACGCAGCTGCTCTAATTTTAAAAGTGGGAGAGATTTCACTGATTTTAATTGTGGTCATAATAAGCAGAACTATTGTCACCAGTTTTCACGCCTTAGATTTATGGTACCCATTCAATCAAAATCTGGGATACTGGCTCCCCAATGATGGGTGACTACAGTTTTTTCATCTTTTATCTAACATAAAAGAACATAATTTCCTCAAATGGCCAGTGGCCATTTCCAGGTGGAATACTCCATGAATGATGCTCACTTCATAATTCCCAAACTGAATCTGCTTTACTTCTCCAAAAGACCATCATCATAATCCACCATATATTAGTCACAAACTTGAATTGGTTCTTCTTCTTCAGTTTGGGGAACATCTAGCAGATCAACCTCTGAAGAAGTTTTCACCACATCATATATCAGTGTACAGTAAGTGGCAACACGGCCTTCAATGGTGAAGTGGTGGAATCCAGCAGTTCCTCTCATGGTAGGTGTATCAAAGACCTCTTTCAGTCTGAGTGCCTCATTCCTCTTCTTAATATCCGACATGATCATTTCAAGAATGTTTACTCAAGGCATAACCTTTACACCCTCAACACAGGAAGTTATGCTCAATAGTAACCCAGATGGAGACAGAATCTCAGATTAATTGATCTGTATATTGAGTTAACTTCTAATAAATTCTTAGATATTTCACTAGTTTGCAAAAGAAACTGCTCATTCAATTATCAGAAAAACCATCTTAGAAACACCTCAGTGTTACTATTTTAAACCAAACACAAGATTAGAGGTTTGCTTTTTTTATGGTGCACCACATGAGGCAGGATTTTTTTTTTACCATGCACACTCACTGCACAGACCCATTCTCTCATGTCTAGGCCAGAATTTACCATACACAGCTTATCTGAGAGAGAGCTGAACTTAAACATAGATTACATGAGCAACTCAGGCGTCAATAACATAGATTTATTTAAGAGACAGTGGAAAGGTTAAGGGATTAAGTAAAGAACAATATTCCTGGCTGGTAATATAAAGGCGAAATACAGTTTTAATGACCCATGTGCAGGTAATAGACATTATTATTATAATCAAATAGAAGCGCTAAACCACAGGGGTTATACAGCGCTGCAGGTTATTGTAGGATGCAGGGAGAGTGAGTTGTAAGAGGGAGATGGACGATTAGTAGGG
>WNWK01031573.1:0-22606 GCA_009830355.1 Cherax destructor
CCTTTCTTTTACTCTCCATATACTCTGCTCTTCTACTAACACTTCTGTTTTGTAAAACCTCTCATAAGCTACCTTTTCTCTTTTATCACACCCTTTACTTCTTCATTCCACCACTCACTCCTCTTTCCTCCTGCACCCACCCTCCTATAACCACAAACTTCTGCCCCACATTCTAATACTGCATTTTTAAAACTATCCCAACTCTCTTCAACCCCCACTACTCCTACTTGCACTAGCCCACCTTTCTGCCAATAGTTGCTTATATCTCACCCTAACTTCCTCCTCCCTTAGTTTATACACTTTTACCTCTCTCTTACTTGCTGTTGCCATTTTCCTTTTGTCCCATCTACCTTTTACTCTAACTGTAGCTACAACCAAATAATGATCTGATATATCCGTTGCCCCTCTATAAACATGTACATCCTGAAGCCTACTCATCAACCTTTTATCCACCAATACATAATCCAACAAACTACTTTCCTTACGTGCTATATCATACCTTGTATATTTATTTATCCTCTTTTTCATAAAATATGTATTACTTATTACCAAACCTCTTTCTACACATAGCTCAATTAATGGCTCCCCATTTACATTTACCCTGGCACCCCAAATTTACCTACTACTCCATCCACAACATTTTTACCCACTTTAGCATTAAGATCCCCAACCACAATTACTCTCTCACTTGGTTCAAAACTCCCCACACACTCGCTCAACATTTCCCAAAATCTCTCTCTCTCTACACTTCTCTCTTCTCCAGGTGCATAAACACTTACTATAACCCACTTTTCACATCCAACCTTTATTTTACTCCACATAATCCTTGAATTTATACATTTATATTCTTTCTTTACCTGCCATAACTGATTATTCAACATTATTGCCACTCCTTCTTTAGCTCTAACTCTATTTGAAACCCCTGATCTAATCCCATTTATTTCTCCCCACTGAAACTCTCCTACCCCTTCAGCTTTGTCTCACTTAAAGCCAGGACATCCAGCTTCTTTTCATTCATAACATCTACAATCATCTCTTTCTTATCATTCGCACAACATCCACGCACATTCAAACATCCCACTTTGACGATTTTCTTCTTCTTCTTTTTAGTAAGCTATACAGGAAAAGGGGTTACTAGCCCATTGTTCCCGGCATTTTAGTTGACTTTACAACACGCATGGCTTACGGAGGAAAGATTCTTATTCCACTTCCCCATGGATATGAAAGGAAAAGCAATAAGAACAAGAACTATTAAGATAAAATCAAAGAAAACTCAGATGAGTGTGTATACAATAAACGTGTACATGTTTGCGTAGTGTGACCTAAGTGTAAGTAGAAGTAGCAAGACGTACCTGAAATCTTGCATGTTTATGAGACAGAAAAAAGACACCAGCAATCCTACCATCATGTAAAACAGTTTCAGGTTTCTGTTTCACAGTCACCTGGCAGGATGGTAGTACCTCCCTGAGTGGTTGCTGTCTACCAACCTACTACTATATATATATATATATATATATATATATATATATATATATATATATATATATTTATTAGAAAGGACTTAGTTTTAAATGAGTTCTTGCTAATTGACCAATTTTACTTATTCGGCATGACATATATATATAATGCGTGTGTGTGTGTGTGTAATTATAAGTAATTATCAAACTGTAGTTGCTGACGCAGCAGGCAATCTTCCTTTTACTACGTTAATTTTCTCATGATATGCCCTGTATAATTACAACTGTTAATACATGTGATGCTAAGTTAGGTTGGATTACATTAGACTATACAAACCTACGCTCTATATCATCCTAACATACCTCAACTCTGTGAATACACGGTTTAGAAAACCGACAAGTTGATGAGACACTTGTGCAACATTTGAGTATCTTTAGTCTGGAAACGTTTCGACACCCAATGATTTCTTCAGTCCAATGCAGAGAAAGGTGGAAGATGAGGAGGAGTTTGAGGTAATCAGTCCCTCAGCCTGGAGTCAATGTGTTCCGTCCATTAATCTTGACTTTTGTCAAAATATAATTTTGTCAAGATTGATGGACTGAACACATCGACTCCACTCTGAGGGACTGATTACCTCAAACTCCTCATGTTCCACACTTTACTCTGCAATGGACTGAAGAAACCACTGGGTGACGAAACGTTTCCAGAATGAAGATATCCAAGTGTCTCATCATACCTCCACTCGTACACCTGAAAAAGAAAATCATAAAATGTGCTTCTGTTGTAGATAACTAACAATGGCATCTATTCCACCTGTTGACAGATATTTTTTTTTATCACCAAAGATTATTTTATCTATCAGAGGTTCTGAAACTTTGATCACGCAGCTTATAAACCGCACTGGCCATGACTTTACTGAAACCCATCTCAAATCACATCAGAATTTTCCATATTTAAATCCAACATCCATCTAGACTCACTAAATCGTAATGACTCGATTGCAAACAAATCACAAGGAATAGGCTGGAGACTCATCCGCCCTGGGATTCGTCATCCACTTCTTTTATTCCATTTTCTCAATATGTCAAGTCTTCATATAAGTTTGATATTCCATTCGCTTAGAAAATTTACATCAGTAAACATATTTAAACTAGATATGCTCCAGTATCTACCGCGATAGAGAAGGGTATCGGTGGCCCACCGCATGCCCCGGTTCAGGCCAAGGTCCATGGCTCTGGCACCCGTATGCCCTGCCTCCCATATGTCCGGG
Organism: Cherax destructor; assembly: GCA_009830355.1. Taxonomy (NCBI): domain Eukaryota; kingdom Metazoa; phylum Arthropoda; class Malacostraca; order Decapoda; family Parastacidae; genus Cherax; species Cherax destructor. The sequence goes on from WNWK01031573.1 coordinate 2,729, forward strand.
CTTCCGTATAACCTGGTCACACATCCCAGTATATCCGATGGAATAAACAACGGTAGCAAGAAGACTAACCTCCAACGCAGAAAAAAAAATCAAAATCCTAAATTGTTATATTCGTGAAGAAACAAACCCGTACGAGTCGTACAACGATAGGCAAATGGGAGGAACTCGGGTTTGATCCAAGGATTCTCGTCAACATTACTACACATCTTTCACTGTATTTTGTTAAACACTTTCAACATAGCCTACTTCCCCCCTCAAGGAAGGTGCCTTCATGCCGAGGAATCGGAGCTACCCATTCCTTCCCTGGATCAAAAATGACTGCATCCTAGACCTTGTCTGGCCTCCATCGATACAGCGCATTTCAACAACAATTAAAGCAACAACAACAAAACAACAAAACCAACAAGAACATAAGCAAATCAACAACAACACAACCAAACCAACAACACAAACCAAACCAACAACAAAACAACTAAACCAACAACAAAACAACTAAACCAACAACAAAACAACTAAACCAACAACACAACCATACCAACAACACAACTAAACTGAGAACCAAACAACAACCAAACCAACAAGAACACAACAACCAAACTAACAACACACAATAATCAAACCAACAACAAAATAATAATAGCAATATAACCTATTTCACCCACACCTAACACTGTTTTGAGGTGGTGCTGCCTCTGCACCGCTGGAAAAGTAAACACACTGCCTGACCATCACACCTCATTGACTGGAAGACACCTTCCTTCCTTCCTTCCTCTAATGTACTTCACTAATGCTTACTATCACACATCCTTCCATTCAAAGTCGACCATTTTGTCTCTTTCGGCATCAGACCACGTGTTGCGCAGTTTGTTCAAAAATTCACACTGGATTTTGAGTTTTACACCTGCGTACGTGCACCCATGTATGTAGGTGTGTGTGTGTGTGTGTGTGTGTATATATAATGTATATGTGTGTGTGTACTCACCTAGTTTTGGTTGCAGGGGTCGATTCACAGCTCCTGGCCCCCGCCTCTTCACTAATTGCTACTAGGTCACTCTTCCTGCTCCATGAGCTGTGTGTGTGTGTTAGTTACCATTTTGTCCTAGGCACATGTCGATTAGACACTAGGCCTGTTGTATATATGTGTGTGTGTATGTAAGGAAACACTTTGAAATGTTTTGGCCCCGCCGGGAATTAAACCCGGGCCCTCCGTGCGTGAAGCGAGAGCTTTAGCCACCATGCCATCGTGTGTATGTGTGTGTGTGTGTGTGTGTGTGTGTGCGCGCGCGTGTGTGTGTGTATTTTAGTTGCGCATGCATATACACGAACACGTACATGTCGTGTAAGCAAATTCTAGGTGCAATTTTCTGTCATATTTAGGTGTAGCCTGCATCATAAATTCTCTTTGCGCAATCTTCAGACTAACCTTGAAAATACATAGGGAAAAGCACAATTAAATTGACTCTGGCTGCTGCAAACCTGGCTGAATATTAATGTGGAAGTTAAACGTGGAAGACAGCCACACGTTGTCAAGACTGACTGATGGCTAAGATGCTCCGGCACCTCGCGATTTATTGGCGCTTCTATTGCATGATGGGGTGTGAGGTTACACTATTGTAAACTGAATCAAAAGAGACACAGCGCAGCGACAACATATGTAACATAAAACGGGTGACAAAAAGTGTGGCAAGACACGATGTGGTTGTGGGCAGGAAGGCTGATAATCCTTGAGGGAGATTAATTATGGCGCCAACGTTAATTAAATTGTAAGATGAGAACCCTACAAGCATTCGGAAATTTGAGTGAGAGAGTGAGAGAGTGAGAGAGAGAGAGAGAGAGAGAGAGAGAGAGAGAGAGAGAGAGAGAGAGAGAGAGAGAGAGAGAGAGAGAGAGAGAGAGAGAGAGAGAGAGAGAGAAGGGGAAGGGGGGTAAGTGATATACTAGTGTGGGATGAAGGCTCCGAGGCAGCAGGGTAGCCAAGATCCACAGATAGTGCACGACATGCACTTTTCGGGCCGCCTGAGTGGCCCGATCGATCACCACTTGCGAGTTTTGTAATCATGTGACACAGGTGAACCACTGTGGGTCTTCCATTTGATTACAACTGACTTTCTCTATCTCAGTAAAAAGTGCGAATTTATATGAAAATGACATTTAAATATTCTTACATGTAAGAATATTTAAATATTCTTAACATGTAAGAATATTTAAATATATATTTATTACCTTACTAAGTAATAAATATATAGGTTATGATGTGATATGTCAATGTATCTTATTGAAAATAAAATACCACAAATTGATAAAATATCTTATATTTGCTAATAGTAGATAAAAGGACAACTTGTAAATAATATATACATAAATGAACAGTGTTTAACCCTTTACAGTGGATTCTTGTTACCGTTCACAGGATGAATATGGGGTTCACAATAAACTGGTTGCTTCCGCGGCAAAATCTAATTTATCTGACTTTCATACTCATACTTTCAGTAAAATTCTGATTGGAATTTACAGTGAGGGACAGTGTAAAAGTGGGACAGTGTGGGTGTGGGAGAGTATGAGGATGGAATAGTGTAAGGGTGGAACAAAGTGAAGGTGGGACAGTATTAAGGTCGATAAATCCTCTAGTATCTACACAGAGAAACAAGAATGAACAAAGATACAAGTAAAATCAGAGACGATGAAATTCACTTTGCCACGCGCTAGTTTCTGGTCGGTGAGACAAACGTACGTCATGGCCACGCTCTCCTTGTTATGTAAGGTGGCTGGGTACTCACTCAACCTAGTATTACTACCCGACAACTTTTAGTTTCCCTATCCGGCCTACTAGCCTTTTTTCGGGAAAGAATTATATTAAATTATATATTAAATATATTGTTTTTATTCATCTGGTTATATACTGTACAAAGGAATGTTCTCACCTGAGAGAATATTTTGTATCATACTATCCTACATAATCTATAATTCACCTAGAGAAAAGATGAAGCTCTACACTGAGCGAAACGTTTCAATAAAGGTTTGTTCTGCATTGTGTGTTTACTGTAGTCGACAGTACGTCATTTGGACCCTATAATATACCTGTACACTTTGGTGGCACTCAAATTATTTTATATTATTTAGATTATGTGGACAAGAATAATTAGCCACACCGCAAAGCGTAGACTGTAGAGCGTCCAAATTTAACAGCTTGACGAGGCTTCCATGGCTAAGGACGTGTCTCTGTCGTTGTCATCACTCTTCCACATACTTGACAAATTATACAATGCTTACTTAACTTTGTTAACCTGACTGATTCTCATCCTCATGCTAATAGCCAATGATAGAGAATGGGTCAGTGTTTTTTTCAGCTTAGTCTAATAAAATATCGATTTTTTTTTCACACACATGCACGCGCGTGCCAAGAATTTACAAAAGTGAAAAGATTCGCAACAAGCCTACTGGAAGTAATGGAAAGAAACAACGAAGACTCTAAAATAACTGAACCTGATGAAATTAAAGAATAAACGAAACTTGAAATATAATTATGATGTTCAAGATACTAAAAGGACTTTATAGGGTGTACATGGGATGGGCTGCTTGAGAGGCAGGAAACTATTATTATTATTTTTGGTTCGAGAACGTTAACGTTCATCATTCTTGGTGCGAGAATGGTTGATGTTGTCACTGTTGGTGAGAATGATTGATGTTTGTCACTGCTGGTGCGAGAATGATTGATATTTGTCACTGTTGATGAGAGAATGACTGATGTTTATCACGGTTGATGCGAGAATGGTTGTGAGAATGGTTTATGTTTGTCACTGTTGGTGCGTGAATGATGAAGTTTGTCACTGTTGGTGTGAGAATAATTGAGGTTTGTCACTGTTGATGCGAGAATGATTGATGTTTGTCACTGTTGGTGCGAGAATGATTGATGTTTATCACTGCTGGTGCGAGAATGATTGATATTTGTCACTGTTGATGAGAGAATGACTGATGTTTATCACGGTTGATGCGAGAATGGTTGTGAGAATGGTTTATGTTTGTCACTGTTGGTGCGGGAATGATGAAGTTTGTCACTGTTGGTGTGAGAATAATTGAGGTTTGTCACTGTTGATGCGAGAATGATTGATGTTTGTCACTGTTGGTGTGAGAATGATTGATGTTTATCAGTGTTGATGCGAGAATGGTTGATGTTTATCACGGTTGATGCGAGAACTGTCTAGTGTTCGAAAGCTCACGCCCAGGGGGCATATTGTATTTGTTGGGCCCTATTGTATTTGTTCCTTTATGCCTCCACTTGGGGACATAAAGGAACAAATACAATAGGGCCCAACAGAATAAGAATCTATAAAAACTAAGCCAGAAGCTGAGCACTAACCCTAGCAACCACAACTATGAGAGTACACGCACATGCGCCCCCTGGGATACACACAATTAGCGTAAGTGAAGCTTCCTCCATAACGTCGGTATTAAAAAAAATAAACGAACACAAAATAATATTAAAAATAATTTAAAGCAAAGTGCAGCAACGTTAGCTTTAATATCGCTGTGGCTCAGGTGTGTCGCTAATTACCCGTTTAATCAAACAAGTTGTTTGAAATTGGTGACAGCCATAACAGGGCCAATCAGCGTCCATATATTGCTGATGTTAGCATCAACCCCCCACATACATACATACATACATAGACACACACACACACACACACACACAAGAGATTAATGCAAAAGCTGGAGGACCAGCAGGGATAACAGGGAAGGCACTGCAATGGATCAGGAAATACCTGTCGGGAAGACAACAGTGAGTCACATGGTACGTGACGAGGTGTCAGAAAGGGCTCCTGTGACGAGCGGGGTTCCACAGGGGTTAGTCCTAGGACCGGTGTTGTTTCTGGTATATGTGAACGACATGACGGAAGGAATAGTCTCAGAAGTGTCCCTGTTTGCAGATGATGTGAAGTTGATGAGAGGAATTCAATCAGACGAGGACCAGGCAGAACCACAAAGGGATCTGGACAGGCTGCAGGCCTGGTCCAGAAACTGGCTCCTAGAGTTCAACCCCACCAAGTGCAAAGTCATTTAGATTGGGGAAGGGCAAAGAAGACCGCAGACGGAGTACAGTATAAGGGGCCAGAGACTACAAACCTCACTCAAGAAAAAGGATCTTGGGGTGAGTATAACACCGGGCACATCTCCTGAGGCGCACATCAACCAAATAACTGCTGCAGCATACGGGCGCCTAGCAAACCTAAGAATTGCATTCCGACATCTCAATAAGGAAACGTTCAGGACCCTGTACACCGTGTATGTCAGGCCCGTGTATGTCAGAAATGGGATACAGGAACAAGGGGCCACAATTGGAAGCTGAAAACCCAGATGAGTCATAGGGATGTTAGGAAGTATTTTTTTATCCTTAGAGTTGTCAGGAAGTGGAATAATCTGGAGAGTGGAGTAGTGGAGGCAAATTCCATACATAACTTTAGTGAAGAGACGGGGCCAGGAGCTATGACTCGACCCCTGCAACCACATATAGGTGAGTATATATAGGTGAGTACACACACACACACACACACACACACAACACAGGAAGTGCAACAAACTGGAGAAATATATAGTGGAGGCAGGACCTAAACATAGCTTTAAGAAGAGGTACGATAAAGCTCATGGAGCAGGAAGATAAAGTGGACCTAGTAGCAACCAGCGAAGAGGCGGGGCCAAGAACTGTGAATCGACCCCTTCAACCACATATAGGTGAGTACTACCGATGTTAATATGCCCATCCCCCATACACACTGGTGTTAACATGGCCACATTCTGCTGGTTTAAGTGAAACATTCTCGAGGTCAACAGTCTCAAAGCTCAGGTTGAGAACTGCAGAAGACTTATGATCCTTGAGACTTAACTAACCTGTGTGTCAAGACCACCCTGGCGGCCCAGCTGTATGGCTTTAACAGGGCAAATACGTAAAAAGTGAACCTTTCATTTTAAAAGGTACCATATACCCGAGTCTAAGTATATAGCAGAAGTTAGCCAGCAGTTTCTTAATCCCTGTTACTCATCGTTTGTCAATTAAGAAAGTTTTGAGATATGAGAGGGCTCTAACCTGATTGATCGTTCACCACTCTCAGCAATAAGAATTACAATGAAACACAAGAAAATTAACAATAAAATTAAATAACAAAAAAATAAATATTAGCACGAAAAAAACACAAAACACAATAAATGCTGTTACATCAATTTAAAATAACACACACACGTTAAATTGGTGTAAAAAAAATAATTGCCAATGTCAGCAAATCTCCTAAAATTTCCCCCGAGATCCGTTTTTTTTTTTTAATACATACAACTTTAATGAAAAGTCCGCAACCAATGGGCAAAGAGGTAAAATGTATTTCACAATGAGCTGCTTCTCGCAAGTCACAAAGGAACAAGAGCACGGGCAAGTATACTACTTCCCGAAGAAATATATATATAGTCCACGAACTCACTGAAGCAGACGTCTTATATATAGCAAGCTCAAAACAGCAGCTTTTACTTCAGCATACACCCGTTTATTTTCCAGGACACCGAAATGGTCTGTGTACAAATATAATTCCACATTTTTGTGTCGGATATGGAGACATGCTAACAATTCCTGGATCTTTTGGACCACATGGTTATCAGAAGCATACTGGACCAATGCCAACAGAGCACATTAAGAATCTGAGAAAACAGTGAACCGGGATTCACTTAAGCCAGCTCTCGGGACGAAAGGATCAGTGCTAAGTCAACACCTCCTTCGCTCTTTCACCTGTCAGTAAAGACCTTGATCCTGGAGGTCTAAACAAAATCATGCTCTAAGAATTTAGCCAAAGTCACCACCGCAGCACGTCCGCAGCTCGGACGTGCCTACAAAGACACGTCCAAGGAGGGCATGGAAAGAACTCAAGTTCTCTGACAGCAGTCACCTCAAGGCCACACTCTAGGAGGTCGACATGCATCCTACTATGAAATGATATAGGAAGCCTTACACACTCTTGCTCTCTCGATTTCCTGTGTTCTCTTCGCTCTCTCTCTCTTCCTCTTTCCCTTCCTCCTACCCTTTTCTTCCTATCTCTCTCACACTGATTCCCGTCCCTCGTATTTTTACTTTCGTTCCTCCGCTCTCTCTATTGTACAATACTTTACATAAAATACCTTTCATTATAAAAATCAATCAGCACCATGGAGGTAACTGACTGCTGTCCACATCCAAGCTATTTCATCCATCATTTCCCACTTTCCGGATGACTGCTTCCTACTTTCATAACAAGTTCTATTTTTTTTCCCAAATTTAACAAATTGGATTGACATTTTAACTACGACGTTCCTAAGAGCTTCACTGAAGAAGTGAAGTTTATGAAGAGCTTTTGAGAGTGTATTCACTAAAGCTTGATGTTGGACCAATGGATGTTATAAATTTTATGTATATCATCTGGGCTTCCAAGCCTTTGATTGACCTCACACACTCACCTCCCAGACTGCATCCACTAAAATTTAATTTTTTAGTGTTTGATCAACTTCAACTTTAAAATGCGACAAAAACATTACACTTCATCCATTTACGGTGTTATAACTAAGAGACTACGCAAGTTATTGTCAAGTGTATTACTATTATTATTACTGTTGCTGCTGATATGGTTATTATTTTCGTGGGGAAGTGGTAATGCAGTAAGGGTCACACAGCACCTGGAGAACTGGAGGTAATCAGGTTTGGTGCGAGGAAGGGAAAAGTAGCTGCAATTTCCAACCTGGCTCATTTTACACTGTTCACTTTCTCACGCACAGCTCAGCCTCAATTTACGCACATTGTCTGAATACGGATTTCTTTATTTTAAATTTTGGTTTAATTCTAGGACAGTCACACCAGGAGTTGGAACCCATTCACATTTAAATATTGTTAACATTCACTCAGAGTGAATTTTTCAGTACTATGTAGCATCAGTGTGTTTGTGTTGGGTGTAGTGCACAGTGCTGCGGCCCTCCCAGGATTGTATTCCATGGATGAAACGGAAAAAAACGTTCATAATTGTGAACCGATATTCAGCTATACCTGGAGCGAGTTCCAGGGGTCAACGCCCCTGCGGCCCGGTCTGTGACCATGCTTAATGTTGGATCAGAGTCTGATCAACCAGGCTGTTACTGCTGCCCGCACGCAGTCCAACGTACGAACCACAGTCTGGCTGGTCAGGTACCGACTTTAGGTGCCTGTCCAGTGCCTGCTTGAAGACAGCCAAGGGTTTGTTGGTAATCCCCCTGATGTATGCTGGGAGGCAGTTGAACAGTCTTGGGCCCCTGACACTTATTGTGTTGTCTCTCAACGTGCTAGTGGCACCCCTGCTTTTCATTGGGGGGATGTTACATCGCCTGCCGAGTCTTTTGCTTTCGTAGGGAGTGACTCTCGTGTGCAAATTTGGTACTAATCCCTCGAGAATTTTCCACGTGTATATAATAATGTATCTCTCCCGCCTGCGTTCTAGGGAGTACAGGTTTAGGAACTATGTGGTAATATCTTCAGGGAGATTCGTGTTAGGTTAAATATGGCCGAGAGCCCTGAAGTTTTCTCGTGATTGAAACAATTAAAATACGTGTTCAGACTAGACAAGGCCTTGAGGGCATCACAGAGCCTTTCCCTGATATGTAATAATTCTGCCCTCAATACCGATACTAACTGGCAGTTTTAAATGAAATACCTTGTGAGAAGGAAACAGGGCGAGGTACGAGGATTTATTTATACCAAGCTCCATTTTGTTAGAGCTTCATTAAGTCATGAGCTTGATAAATCTTTACATCGATTGAAACATGATAAAGCTCTACACAGAGGGAAACATGACTTGAAAAAACTCTACATCGATTGAAACATAACTTGATAGTCCTATACCGATTGAAACATGACTTGATAAAGCTTTACACCGACTGAAATATTACTTGATAAAGCTCTACACCAATTGAAACATGACTTGATAAAGCTTTGCACCTATTGAAACGTGACAAAGCTCCACCGATTGAAACATGACTTGATAAAGCGCTACACCGATTGAAACGTGATAAAGCTGTACACAGGAAAACGTTGTCCCAATAAAAGTTTGTTTTGCAATGTGTTTGTTGTAATGAATGCCGTCGACAGTACGCAATTTTAATCCAGATACCTCTTGTATTTTCAACTGCAACAAACGTTGGTATAATAGGGTTTTATCAGCACAGATTTGATCCAGGGTAATAGGCTCCTGCCTGCCTGGGCCCGGCAGCGGCCTCACAACATCAGTACTGACACAGCCACAGACCCACAGCAGGAAGAATGCTCCCTCCTCCAACAATTCGGAAGGGATCATCATATTGAAGATGCCCTATATCCGCATTGGCTATACAGAGCCTGGAGTAAGGAAGCCGATAGTTTTCTCATTCAAGGAGGGGTAGCTCTAATACACAAATAATAAGCTGCACATATTAGAGAGAAGTTTAAAACTCTTAAACCTGATAGCAATCTACGTCCCATGGTAGCTCTGTTGGAATTCATAGCAACAATTCACTTAAAAAACATAACACTAAATTTGTATTGTCTCCCCTTAAAAACACATTTTCCTTCGCTTGTGAATATTTTACTTACGCTAAAAAAATAAAATTACTATGTATGTTAAACTTAATAAAAAATATTTAAATATTATAACAAATTTAAAAAACTTAAAACGGTAGCAAAACATTCCATTAAAATTTATTAAATATATTACAGTAAAATTCTGACGTCCTATCAGGTCGCCCTACAGAAGCGTCGTACTAGGACGTCATAAAGAGGAGTCCTACTGGATTCAGTACTATATCCCTGGTGTCACACCAGCAGTGTGGGAGAGGCAGTACATTCCTGTTGTTACACCAGCAGTGTGGGGGAGGCAGTACATCCTTGGTGTCACACCAGAAGTGTGGGAGAGGCAGTACATCCTTGGTGTCACACCAGAAGTGTGGGAGAGGCAGTACATCCTTGGTGTCACACCAGCAGTGTGAGAGAGGCAGCACATCCCTGGTTCCACACCAGCATTTTGGGGGAGGCAGCACATCCCTGGTGCCACACCAGCAGTGTGGGGGAAGCAGCACATCCCTGGTGCCACACCAGCAGTATGAAGGAGGCAGCACATCCCTGGTTCCACACCAGCATTTTGGGGGAGGCAGCACATCCCTGGTGCCACACCAAAACTCTGCTTATTTACGTCACATGGCATATTCTAATTTAAATTTTCCGGATAAAGCAAAGTGCCTGATGAAAAGCAAATGAGAAAACTTGTGAAGTGTCCCAAATCCAAAACGAACCTCGACATGAAGGTTCAGAAGTAAAATAAAACCTCTGATGGTTCACCTGCATTGGATATTCCAATATTTTCATCTTTTTTTTACCTTAGGAAAGATGTACAGAGGTATACACGTGTAGTGTATGTATACAAAGGTATACAGGTGTATACTAAAACATGCAAAGGTATACAAAATCTGTACAAAGGTATACAGAAGCTTTAACTTCTGTGAAACTGCCCCTGATTTAATTGTGAAGCAGAACTGTCATACTAACAATCTGAGTGATCAGAGACCCGTCCTTGATTACCTGACTTAGGATCGAGCCTCCACCACTCCTTGCGTTGACTGACGCATTTCTGTCATGGGTTACACTGTTTCCTCTCTGACATCCTGGATACTCCGCGATATTGTTTCGCACCAGCGGCTTATTGTATCCTAGACTGACTTACCGACCGCTTCATTAATGTACTGACTGTTACTAATAGTGCTGGTACAGAAGTCTCATGTGCAGCAGTACTGTATGCAACAGTATTGTATGCAGCGGTATTGTGAGCAGAAGTAGTATGTCCAGCAGTATTGTGAGCAGAAGTAGTATGTCCAGCAGTATTGTGAGCAGAAGTAGTATGTCCAGCAGTATTGTGAGCAGAAGTAGTATGTCCAGCAGTATTGTGAGCAGAAGTAGTATGTCCAGCAGTATTGTGAGCAGAAGTAGTGTGCAGCAGTACTGTGAGCTGAAGTATTGTGTGCAGCAGTACTGTGTGAAACAGTACTGTGAGCAGAAGTACTGTGTGCAGCAGTATTGTGAGCTGAAGTATTGTGTAGCAGTATTGTGCAGCAGTATTTTATGCAGCGCAGTATTGTATGCAGCAGTATTGTGTGTAGCACATTTTATAATGTAATTTCTGGTCTTAAATGTCAAAAATATCCATTTACCAGAGCCTCTGTGGGCTTGATTATTAAATTCCAGAGTGACCGTGAAAACGTGTGTGTGTGAATGATGCAAGCTTGTGTGTGTGAATAATGAAAGCGAGTGTGAATGATGAAAGCTTGAGTGTGAATGATGGAAGCTTGAGTGTGAATGATGGAAGCTTGAGTGTGTGGATGATGAAAGCTTGAGTGTGTGAATGATGAAAGCTTGAGTGTGTGAATGATGAAAGCCTGAGTGTGAATGATGGAAGCTTGAGTGTGTGAATGATGAAAGCCTGAGTGTGAATGATGGAAGCTTGAGTGTGTGAATAATGAAAGCCTGAGTGTGAATGATGGAAGCTTGAGTGTGTGAATGATGAAAGCTTGAGTGTATGAATGATGAAAGCTTGAGTGTGTGAATGATGAAAGCCTGAGTGTGAATAATGGAAGCTTGAGTGTGTGAATGATGAAAGCCTGAGTGTGAATGATGGAAGCTTGAGTGTGTGAATAATGAAAGCCTGAGTGTGAATGATGGAAGCTTGAGTGTGTGAATAATGAAAGCCTGAGTGTGAATGATGGAAGCTTGAGTGTAAATAATGAAAGCCTGAGTGTGAATGATGGAAGCTTGAGTGTGTGAATAATGAAAGCCTGAGTGTGAATGATGGAAGCTTGAGTGTGTGAATAATGAAAGCCTGAGTGTGAATGATGGAAGCTTGAGTGTAAATAATGAAAGCCTGAGTGTGAATGATGGAAGCTTGAGTGTGTGAATGATGAAAGCTTGAGTGTGTGAACGATGGAAGGTTTAGTATGTGAATGATGGAAGGTTGAGTGAGTGTATGATTGATGGAAGCTTGAGTGTATGACTGTTGAGTGAGTGCATGATTGATGGAAATTTGAGTGCGTCCATGCGTCGTCCACCTAGCATCTAGAGTACCTTCCATGCGTCTACAAGTCTTGTGTCTCTGCTCTTCATCGTCAATACCCTCACTGTGCATACCTATACATCCATTCCCATCCTCCATATATTTTCTAACCAATCTCTCTCTTCATGCCACTTTTCACCCACTATCTTTTTCTCCAATCTTAGTCTCCCCTGTATCCACCACACACGTCTTACACTCCTCGCCCCTCCATGTTCCATTCCATGTATAAGGTGACAGGAGGCAGATTACATCCATGTGGAATAGCTAAAAACCGTAATGGCCATACAGCGTCTAAAAATGGGAAGTAATCAAGCTTAATCTAAGAGAATAGCTCCGTCTCCCTGAAAAAAGAGCTCTTCGCCAGCATCAAGGCTTCCAGTTGTGGGGCTGCCAGTCATCACCACCCTCCTGTATTTACACGTTGTTTCCTGTCGTCTGCCGCAGTGAAGGAGGAAAGGAAACACGTGAGGAAGAATTTATGAGCGTGCTGGGCAGAGGTGGTGTGCCGTAAAGAAATAATGGTGAGAGAGAGAGCGGAGGAAAGATGGAGGAACTGGTGCATAAGAGAGGTCCAGTCTTCGGAGTAGACAGTAGACAGGATGTACAACAGAGACGGTGATGTAAGCAGCAGATTAAGTGGATCTAACAAATATGAAATAAAATTTAAAGCATGAAATATAATTATATATCCGCAGCGTTCTGAAGTGTCCAGGGTTCGATCCTCGGTACGGGTTGAAACGTTAGGTGTTTCCTTACACCTAGCAGTAAATAGGTACCTGGTGTGTTAGGCGACTCATTTCGAGTCTCAATAAATTCACGTGTTTTGTTTTCTAAAAAAGGAGATGTGAATATCTCTTATCTATAAAACTAAATGTGATGTTGAATTACTTGCAATTAAAGCAGACACGTATACCAAAGATACAGAAAATTAGAGAAGGCTTTATTGAGTCTTGTCAGGCGAGCCAACTATCAAGCAACAATATGAAGGTTGGACTTCATTCCTGTCTCGGAGTTTGCAAAGTTGTGGGAGGGTGATGAGTTGTCCTGGTCGTCCACTCTGGTCTTCAAATGATCGTAGCCTGACTTATCACCTTGTTGATATCTTAGAAATAATAGTAGTAATGTTAGATGATTAATGATAATGATGAAGATACCAAAAGTATATAGCGGGGAAATATAATGCTGACAACGAAAGTATGATGATAAATTGTCATAATTTTGCTGTAAAAATATGATGGCATGTCAAATGAAGATCAATGTCAGTGTCGCCTTCTTTCAACTAGCAATGAGTAAGCGTAGTGAAAAAAATAATAATACCATTTTTAAATACTTTAATATATAACAAAGTAAATGGTGGAATATTCTTAGGAAATGCCTCGACTCTCCCTACCCTGGATTACAAATGGTTTCTGAATGACTGAACCCACACACGGCGGCTGGCTGCCTGAAATGGCTCTTCAAATCCCAGTGAGGTGATGACTGGAGACGTGACAGCGGTTTATTCACGACTCCTCATAGTAATGGAAAGTGCCAAAGATCTGAGCTCAGCTGATTCGCTGCCGCTTTGACATTAGTGAACTTTTTTGTTTACTAAATTTCTTCAGTGAACTGAGGAAAGCTGCTTCAGCGTTGCTTTGAAAGATCTGAATACGATTGCCGGAAATAAATGTTGAATACTAATATGAATTTTTTTATTTATGACAATTTTGCCCTTTAAATGCAGTTCACCAAGTGAATTTTATTAAAATACTAATATGTTTCTAGGAAATATAACGTAAATTATTTTAATTATATAAACGGTTTGTTTCTCCGAAGCCACACTGTTAACCAGTCTACCTCTCACCTACAATTTACTTGCAATTAAAACCGCATTGCAGAATAAATTACAATACCATGACTGTTACAATTCACCGCTAGCGACTTTATAATGGGTCCAGGAGAGACAAGCCACATCTAAGCTTTCCTCTACAAATTGTGGGTTACCTATGAAATTTGTATTGTTCAGATATCATTTGCTAGTTTCATAGGTATTTTTCATTATCTATACATTCTCAAAAACAAGCCGATTTCTATGCATACGCTATTTTAGGTTAGGCCATCGTCGCCTAACCAAATTTAACCAATTATAAGATGCAGTAACATGTTAATACGACACAATATGTGGTTTATGACATTTTAATGAGAAGACTTTTCGTTAGCCAGGAACTTTATGAACTCTCAGAGATGGGTAAAAAGAACCAATATTGTAGAGACAAGGTGTAGACACGGGCGAGTACTGAAGAAGTACTGAACTCTGCTTACTAACCCGCTTAATTTTGATCTTCGAAGTTTCCACTTTATTATATATATATATATATATATATATATATATATATATATATATATATATATATATATATATATATATATATATATATATATATATATATATATATATTTTATATATATATATATATATTTTTTTATTATATATATATATATATATATATATATATATATATATATATATATATATATATATATATACGTATTATTATTATAATCAAATAGAAGCGCTAAACCACAGGGGTTATACAGCGCTGCATATATATATACGTATATATATATATATATATATATATATATATATATATATATATATATATATATATATATATATATATATGGACAAGGTTCTTTGTCTCCACAAACTCCGAAGTGCTCCACTCACCCTTTTCCCCTCATCAATTCTATGATTCACCTCATCCTTCATAGACCCATCCGCCGACATGTCCACTCCCAAATATCTGAATACATTCACCTCCTCCATACTCTCTCCCTCCAATCTGATATCCAATCTTTCGTCACCTATTCTTTTTGTTATCCTCATCACCTTACTCTTTCCTATATTCACTTTCAATTTTCTTCTTTTACACACCCTACCAAATTCATCCACCAACCTCTGCAACTTCTCTTCAGAATCTCCCAAAAGCACAGTGTCATCAGCAAAAAGCAACTGTGACAACTCCCACTTTGTATTTGCTTCTTTATCTTTTAGCCCAACATCTCTTGCCAAGACCCTCGCATTCACTTCTCTTACAACCCCATCTATAAATATATTGAACAACCACGGTGACATCACACATCCTTGTCTAAGGCCCACTTTTACTGGGAAATAGTCCCCTTCCCTCCTACACACTCTAACCTGAGCCTCACTATCCTCATAACAACTCTTCACTGCTTTCAGTAACCTTCCTCCTATTCCATACACCTGCAACATATGCCACATTGCCCCCCTATCTACCCTATCATACGCCTTTTCCAAATCCATAAATGCCACAAAAACATCTTTACCCTTATCCAAATACTGTTCACCTATATGTTTCACTGTAAACACTTGGTCTACACACCCCCTACCTTTCCTAAAGCCCCCTTGTTCATCTGCTATCCTGCTTTCTGTTTTACTCTTAATTCTTTCAATAATAACTCTACCATACACTTTACCAGGTACACTCAACAGACTTATTCCCCTATAATTTTTGCACTCTCTTTTGTCCCCTTTGCCTTTATACAAAGGAACAATACACGCTCTCTGCCAATCCCTAGGTACCTTACCCTCTTCCATACATTTATTAAATAATAGCACCAACGCTCTTATATGGGTGTGAAGCATGGGTGATAAATGTTGCAACGAGGAGAAGGCTGGAGGCAGTGGAGATGTCATGTCTGAGGTCAATGTGTGGTGTGAATATAATGCAGAGAATTCGGAGTTTGGAAATTTGGAGGAGGTGCGGGATTACCAAAACGATTGTCCAGAGAGCTGAGGAGGGGTTGTTGAGGTGGTTTGGACATGTAGAGAGAATGGAACGAGACAGAGTGACTTCGAGAGTGTATAAATCTGTAGTGGAGGGAAGGCGGGGTAGGGGTCGGCCTAGGAAAGGTTGGAGGGAGGGTAAAGGAAGTTTTGTGTGCGAGGGCTTGGACTTCCAGCAAGCATGTGTGAGCGTATTTGATAGGAGTGAATGGAGGCATATGGTTTTTAATACTTGACGTGCTGTTGGAGTGTGAGCAAAGTAACATTTATGAAGGGATTCAGGAAACCGGCAGGCCGGACTTGAGTTCTGGAGATGGGAAGTACAGTGCCGGCACTCTGAAGGAGGGGTGTTAATGTTGCAGTTTTATAACTGTAGTGTAAAGCACCCTTCTGGCAAGACAGTGATGGAGTGAATGATGATGAAAGTTTTTCTTTTCGGGCCACCCTGCCTTGGTGGGAATCGGCCGATGTGTTAAAAAATAATATATATATATATATATATATATATATATATATATATATATATATATATATATATATATATATATATATATATATATATATATATGCAACACTTGGATATATCTGAAAACGTGTCGTCTTCAAATAAACATACCCAGGTCTAACTCCTCAAAGTCCTTTTCGTTCTCAATAAAATGCCACCAATTGCATACTGTGTCTTATTAGCATACCGGTATATAATACCATTTATATACACACAGTTACGGGATAAATATACATATTGAAAATATTTTGAAGTAATGCACTAACAGGAAACGGGGAACCACTGAAATTACCAAAGAAGCATCTAAACCAACATTCACATCATTCTAACACCCCATATTTCAAGACCCAGCACTATCTGAGGTATACTAACCCCCACCAGAATGAGTCCCACAATAGTCGAATAACACATGAGTACCTATTTACTGCTAGGTGAAACGGACAGCAGGTGTAAGGAGACACCCATACGACTTTCTTTGCCTGGGAATCAAACCGAATCTCTTTTGTTGCGAAATTTTTGGTGTCACCGTAGCTTTTTAAACGGTCTTGAACCCTAGTAAAAAAACAAATCGACGCTTGCCTAACTGGATGAGTTACATTACATCAAGAAATCTTTTAAAACTAATAAAGTTATCTTTTCTGATTCCTTAATTAAACTGTCAGTTATTAAAAGTTGTTTGTTGCAATTAAAAAAAAAGGTATAAAATCATTATCTACAATCAAAAGCAATCTGAGTAGGAAAAGATAATTAGAGAAAGTAATTACCTCTGCTCTGAACATCCAGCGAAGCTACTTAGTGCAGTGACACATGAGAAGATTGATTTTTTTTAATCTCTATATTCAATAATTAATTAAGCCTCGTTACCACAGCAACATCACTACTACATCATTAATAGCATCACCATCCCAGCAAGAACAGCATCACCACTCAAACATTAACAGTATCGCCATCACAATAGCATCACTTCAACACCAACAGCAAAATATCACTACTAAAACACCATCCTCACCAATGCAACAGCATACTCACCGCTACAACATCACCACCACATCATCATCCTCAACACAACATAATGCTATTACAACATGCTCACTATCACTAAATATCACAGTCATAATTTAATATAATAATGTAACCCCAGTCTATAGGCATACTAAATTAAGGAAAAAAATAGATACTGACCCTAAATAAACACGTCTTTTATTTCTAAGATTCTTCAAATATATACGGTACCAGTATATGATTTATTATATTTATGTATAGCTAAACCTGTGCGGGTCGTTTAGCGCAAGGTACAACAGAGGTTCTATCGTCCGTTCACTAATAACAAAATAAGAACTCTACATAGGCGCATGTCAATAATGAACAAGACCTTTTATTAGATGTTGACCAATTCTTTCACTTTACTCCTCTTCCCTGGAGATCACCAACAAGATGACAGGATAGAGTCCAGGCTGCGATTAACAAATGGAGGTTCAAGCTTCCTCCAGTCCTTGTGTTGAATTAGTGCTTCACACTATTACATTTCAGTCGCCCACTCTCCTCTCAGAAGATCCCATACCTGCTGAAAGCATAGAGGAATACATACCTCACGATATCTTCCTTGTACTCTGAAGCCACCCAGCTTAGGCTGACATATTTCATTACCCTATATATGAAACCCTTCCTGTGTGATCGAAAATGACAGATAAACATAGCTAGCTTTTATTATCTCAGCGTAACTATTATATAATAGGGTAGATACAAGCAGCAAGTGGATCCAAGTTTATTAAATACAAAAGTGGAGCCTAAGATTAAACCACGAACTTTTGTTATCTCCTGGTGAGATCTACGAGTCGTGAAGGAGGAAGGAATAAATTATGCTCACCCACAGTTCGCTTTCACTCAACAAAGCAGCAAGCAAGCAGCAAGCAGACTGAAGAAAAGCCACGTTACAGAACAAGCTTTTATTACGCAAAGGCAAAACATTGCAGAACAAACTTGTTCAGCAATTTTTTCTTTCTTCCAAACTGTCGGCACTAAGCCATTTAGAACCAGCAGTCACAGAGCCTAAGAACGGAGAAGGAATCTCAGGGTCCGAGACATATGCCCAACAGTAAATACCAAAAGAGATTCCGCGTCCAGCACTGGTGGTGTGCGGACGTGTTGGTCAGCCCCTGGTGGTAGCAGTTGGAAATTATATTTTCAGCAAAGATGGTGGACGGCTACCGGCGGCGAGTTAACACAGTATGTGTTGAGTTTATACAAGGAGCGGTCTACTCGACGAATGCGGATGTGATATTACCTGCTGTTCTTCGCGACACATACCATGTGACACTTGCAGATCTTTATGGTATATCGATTAACGGTGCAAAGAGGCTGTTTGTGAAATTTGCAAGCACGGAAGCATATCAAAGGGTGGTGGACGCATATCAGGATCAACGAATGATGGTAAATCCTGGTGTAGAGGTATGTTTACGGGACGTGTCAGCTGTCTACAAATGGATTAAGGTCCAGAATATTCCCTTTGAAATGGGACCGGAGGACGTCCGCGACGTTTTTAAGGTATTTGGTGTCATTCATGCAGTCAATATTGGCAGATGGGCCAGGGCTATATGCAGGTCTTTGGAGGGAACTTATTCAGTAAAAATGACATTGCAGCAAGCCCATACCATCTTATGTAATGGTGGATTGTTTCCGTACACAGGTATACGTGACATATCAAGGGCAGGTGCGTACATGTAGATTGTGTGGGCAGCCTGGACATCTGGCGGCTGAGTGTGTGCGGAGACGGGAGGATCGACGACGTGGGAATGGCGAACCTGCAGGCAAGAGTGTGGAGGAGCGTAAGGGCGTGGTACTGGAGGATGGTGCCATGGAAAGTCAACCGGAAGGAAGGCAGTGGAGTGAGGAAGTGGAGCAGGCAGAACAGGAAGTGATGCAGACTCGAGAAGAGAGGAATTTGGAGGATCAGCGGCCGCCTCAGGAGACTGAGGAACAACAGGAGGATGATCATAGTGTGGTAAATGAGGCTGCTATATTGGAGGATTTGAATGAGATGTTGGGAGGTGAGAGTATGGATTTGGAGAATGGGGGGGGTGTGGGTGGTGAGGTGGAGACTTTGCTGCCTTCTTTGGACCAGATTGAAAGTAGTGGAGCTACGGCGACTGTGGTACAGGTGGATGTGGAGGTCCATAGACAGCAGGAGGATGTAGGAGGAGGAAATGGAGAGGGTGGAATCAAGAAAGAGAACTGGGGAGGAGGCGGAAAATGACATCCTCACTCCTGGGCAGAGACCGGGGAAAAAGGTATGGTCAGAGGTGGTACGTGGTAATGTGGCTGGTATTAGAGGAAATGGTAGTACCAGAGTAAATAAGGAAGTGGCAGGTGATAAAAAGTGTGTTACTAAGGTTGGATCAACTGATAAGAATGACAGGAAGCAAGCGAAACAGAAGGGTAAACCAATGCCTTTAAATTCAGGTGTCTAAGTATCAATG
>WNWK01031574.1:0-22606 GCA_009830355.1 Cherax destructor
AGGTAGAGTCAGAAAGGGATGTAAGGAGTCCTGGGTATTATAAAAATTTGTGTAATGAATCGGTTGCTGTCAAAAAGTCAAAAAGGTTCGTCACCAAGGAGGGAAAATAAAGTAAAGGTGAGTGTGGGAGTGAACACCACTTTACTACACAATGTCAAAGAATACTGAACAAGAAAATTTAAAATATATAAATTCGTGTTTTTATAGTGCTTTTAAATTTGCTTTAAATAGTGTAGGTGGTGGTGGCAGAGCCGCCCATCTGTTAACTACAGTGTTCAGTAGTGTAGGTGGTGGTGGCAGAGCAGTCCACCTGTTAACTACAGTGTTCAGTAGTGTAGGTGGTGGTGGCAGAGCCGTTCATCTGTTAACTACAGTGTTCAGTAGTGTAGGTGGTGGTGGCAGAGCAGTCCACCTGTTAACTACAGTGTTCAGTAGTGTAGGTGGTGGTGGCAGAGCCGTCCATCTGTTAACTACAGTGTTCAGTAGTGTAGGTGGTGGTGGCAGAGCCGTTCATCTGTTAGTTACAGTGTTCAGTAGTGTAGGTGGTGGTGGCAGAGCCGTCAATCTGTTAACTACAGTGTTCAGTAGTGTAGGTGGTGGTGGCAGAGCCGTTCATCTGTTAGTTACAGTGTTTAGTAGTGTAGGTGGTGGTGGCAGAGCCGTTCATCTGTTAGTTACAGTGTTCAGTAGTGTAGGTGGTGGTGGCAGAGCCGTCCATCTGTGGCCTGGTAGCCTGGTGGCTAAAGCTCTCGCTTCACTCGGCGAGGGCCTAGGTTCGATTCCCAGCCAGGGTAGAAACATTGGGCGTGTTTCTTTACACCTGTTGTCTATGTTCCCCATCAGTAAAATGGGTATCTGGGTGTTAGTCGACTGGTGTGAGTCGCATCCTGGGACACTGACTTAATTTGCCCGAAATGCTCAGCATAACAAGGGGCTTTCTATATAGTAGTATGTCATTGATATCAGCTAGGCCTGTATACCATGTACATGTACTTGTAGTAAATAAAGATATTATTATTATTATTACAGTGTTCAGTAGTGTAGGTGGTGGTGGCAGAGCCGTCTATCTGTTAACTACAGTGTTCAACACATCTTAGATTTTTGTTTATACCTTCACAACATCTGACCCAACTGGCTTTAAATCTGAAAAGCTGGTCAACTATTATAGGTGAAAATTTGAAGAGCCATTAACATGTGCAGGAGCTCATTGCTCAGTTTTACAGAGAAAATTCCTGAAACTGATTTACACGAAGTTGTCTTAAAAGATTCTCTTCTGATCAGCTTCATAGATTCAGGTATCGTCGAGTCACTGACTTGAATTGTCATTAGTTATAGATTCACATATATACAGAGCGAAGAGGGAGAGCCAGGAGCTGAGACTAGACCCCTGCAACCAAGTATAGGCGAGCACACGAACAAACATTTGCATTTTGTATTTTGAAGCGACCAGCTAAGAGGCGGGCCCAGGAGCTGTGAATCAACCCCTGCAACTACATGTGTGAGCACATATAGGTGGGAACACACACACACACAGAAGAGGTATGATAAAGCTCATGGAGTAGAAAGAGTGACCTAGTAGCGACCAGTGAAGAAGCAGAGCCAAGAGCTGTGAATCGACCCCTGTAACCACAATTAGGTGAGTACGCACACATACACACACAAACAAACTCACACTCACATACACACACACACAAACACAAACACAAACACACACACACACACACACGAACACCACAACCACAATTAGGTGAATACAATTAGGAGAGTACACACACACACACACACACACACACACCCACACACACACACACACACACACACACACACACAAACACACACAGGCAGTGAGCACTCAGTAAGAGTAACAACAATGTACTCAGTTTTCACAGAGTTAAGGCTAATGCAAAAGGCTACTTCATCTCACTATACCCACTGATTATTCTACTTTGTGTGGACTAACTCTTTGTTTTTTTTTCAAGGTAAATTTTATTTTCGAACCTATGGTATTACTATGGGCTCCCATCCATTCCATATCCTTGCTAATCATTATATGAAGAATTTCGAAACTGTTCCACTTCCTTTTATTGGAGTATGTCCTTCACACTGTGTAAATGATGTCTTTGCTCTGTGGTCACATGACTCTAGTCTCTTCCACCCTTTTCTTGGTATTCTTACCAATCTTACTTCTTCTCTTATGCTCAAAGATGAATGAGAATCTAACTCTTTGTTTCTTTTCCGTGATGTTCAAGTCCACCGCTTTGTGACAGCCTTTTATTTTTTCCGGTTATCTCCTGCCTGTGCATGGTGGTTATCTCCTCCCTGTGCATGGTGGTTATCTCCTGCCTGTGCATGGTGGTTATCTCCTCCCTGTGCATGGTGGTTATCTCCTGCCTGTGCATGGTGGTTATCTCCTCCCTGTGCATGGTGGTTATCTCCTCCCTGTGCATGGTGGTTATCTCCTGCCTGTGCAAGGTGGATGTACATTCTCAACTTTGTTTACCTTGCGCCTTGCGTCAAATACATATTCTTAATTCTCTCTTCCTCGATGCCCTCCGCATCTGTGACTCACAATATCTCGAGTCTGAAATCTCCAGTCTTCCCAGCTCCTTCTCTCGCCTTAGCTATAGTCCCTATTTAATAAACTGCAACTCTCATGTTATTGCAGAAGTGGGAGGGGCTTATTGCAGAGGTGGGAGGGGCTTATTGCAGAGGTGGGAGGGGCTTATTGCAGAGGTGGGAGGAGCCAAGAGGCAGACAAGGACGATAGTTGCATGATCAGCGGTTTGATACTCCCAACAAATGTCTTTATACTGACCTTATTATTACTAATACATTTTATCTGCTTATAACATTTATTCAATAATGATATCAGACATAAGATATATAAGATAAAAGTATAATAAATACGGCATAAAATAATAATAAGTGTCATATACCGGAGAGTGCAGTCATCGGAGACCTTGATCCAGCAGTCTTCCTGCTTATAAATATACGGTTTTCTCTATTGCCTCGCTGGCGTACTAAAAAAAACCGGCATTTTAACATGGGAAACAATCACTTACAAGGCGTAGAAAAAGCCCAAAACAGCGAGATTTTCGTGAATCTTTTGACGTAAATGAGGCGTGCGCGCTTTTCCGCGATTATCTCGAAAGTAAGATTTTGACCTATTGCTTACATTCCCTCCATTATTAATGATTAGATTGTAATGATTTTCACAGGGAATATAAAACAAAGCGTGTTTGATTATACTATTGAACAAAATTTGGAATATCTAAAATATTTTTTATTTTGTGGGGGGGGGGGGGGATAAAAAGGCAGATATTTTAGTGAGTGTCAAAAGCGAACCAAATGTATTTTTTTTCGGCATGAAGACAAGCTATCACGCATTCATACATTCTATAGAACATTCTATAGAGTATTCTACGAGTGGGAAGTGTCCGCAGCACCGCTAGTACCGCCAGACCGGAAGTAAGGCTGCCATATGTCAAAATCAGTAATTATTATTTTTCTCAGTTGTTTGTTGGCCGATCTTATTGAAACTCTGTCATTGCATGTTATATACATGCTTCTAAACATGTGCCAAAGATAAAAAGAATCGGACGAAAAATAATGGAGATGAAGGCGTTAGGAACCCTCCCCCTTATGCCACTGATGTTTCTGAGTCTCTTGTCATCACCAATACTTTAGCGAAACTGGCCGCATCCTTTCTGAGGGAAATTAAAACAATGAAAGATGTGTTCGCCTTGCCGACCCCAACAATACTTTATTCGGTTAAATCAGAAATCACAGTCGTCCCATTAACTGGTCCTCTGCTTAAACTATCTACGCTTCTTCTAGCCTTCAAAGACGCCGTCTTGTTGAATCAACTCCCATTTACAACTTTCCTAGTATAACTCTTAGTCCTGGAATTTTTTCTGTAGATTCCTGTCTTTCTAAATCCAATGTCAAATGTTGTAATCTTCAGAACACTCGTGACTTGACTTGATCTCTGCCGCCTCTTCCACTCCTTTCCTCTTGATCTTGTGTTGTGATCTGTGATGTACAGAAATTAGCATATACTGTACCATGAATTGTCTGGGACAATATGGTGATAATGTCTAGGTGGATTGTCGTCTAACTAACCATAGTGAGGTTCACATTAATTATATTAAAATCTTCCTATACTTCATAACTGATAATTAGATTATTTTTCAGTTGGTAAAACTTGATTAAAAGTTGCACTGATTCATTATAAAACAAATTAAAATCGTACAGACTCCAGTCTTAAGTTATAGAAGAAGCTTTACTGAGTATTTAAGTTATGTTATGAGCTCCAGTAGAAAGTTGTGAGTACAACTATTGTAAAGTTTAACAATACTTATGATAACACAAATAATTTCTATCAGTTAGTAATTTCAAATACGTAATTAACCTTTACACAAATATACGAAAAAGTAAGAATGAGTTAGGGCGGTACACAGCCACACTGTGAGATCCAGCACTGGAATGGTACACAGCTACACTGTGAGATCCAGCACTGGGAGGGTACACAGCCACACTGTGAGATCCAGGACTGGGAGGGTACACAGCCACACTGTGAGATCCAGCACTGGGACGGTACACAGCCACACTGTGAGATCCAGCACTGGGACGGTACACAGCCACTGTGAGATCCAGCACTGAGACGGTACACAGCCACACTGTGAGATCCAGCACTGGGACGGTACACAGCCACACTGTGAGATCCAGCACTGGGACGGTACACAGCCACACTGTGAGATCCAGCACTGGGACGGTACACAGCCACACTGTGAGATCCAGCACTGGGACGGTACACAGCCACACTGTGAGATCCAGCACTGGGACGGTACACAGCTACACTGTGAGATCCAGCACTGGGACGGTACACAGCCACACTGTGAGATCCAGCACTGGGACGGTAACACACTGAGTCCACACGGGACGACACAGCCACACTGTGATCCACACTGGGACGTACACACACTGGTCCATGGGAGACACCCACGGAGACCAGCACTGGGGGTCAACCACACTGGGATCCACACTGGGACGGACAAGCCATGAGCACACTGGAGACAGCACTGTGGACGACGGGCGGTACAGCACACTGGGACCAGACGAACAGCCACACTGAGAGACCAGCACTGGGACGGCTACACACCACTGGAACCAGCACGGAGACCAGCCACTGTGAGATCCAGCACGGACGTCACAGCACTGGAGACCAGCACTGGAGGTCACACCACGGAACCACATGGGAGGTACAAGCCACTGGAGATCACCAGCACACAGCCACACTGGACGACACAGCCACACTGGAGATCACACTGGACGGACACTGAGTCCACACTGGGAGCCACACTGTGAGATCAGCACTGGAGGTCCACACGGAACCAACTGGGACCAGCACTGTGAGGACCACACTGGGACCAGCACTGGGACTGACACGCCACACTGGGACCACAGCACTGTAGCCACCGGACAGACAGGTACACACCGTGAGATCCAGCACTGGGACGGTACACACACACTGTGAGATCCACACTGGGGTACACAGCCACACGTGAGATCCAACTGGGACGACGCCACATGGAGCACACGGGAGACCACACTGTGGATCCAGCACGGGACACACGACACTGAGACCCACACTGGGATCGACGGAGCAGCCACAGCCACAGGGAGGAGCACACGCACCGTGGATCAGCACGGGGGAACAGCACTGGAATCACAGCACACGTAACAGCCACACTGGAGTCCAGCACTGGATCCAGCACTGGAGACCAGCCACGTGGACGCAGCACTGAGACGACTGACACACACCTGAGTCCAGCCTGGGACGGTACACCCACACTGTGAGATCCAGCACTGGGACGGTACACACACTGTGAGATCCAGCACTGGGACGGTACACACCACACTGTGATCCAGCACTGGACGGTACACAGCCACCTGAGATCCAGCACTGGGACGGTACACAGCCACACTGAGATCCAGCACTGGGACGGTACACCCAACTGTGAGACCAGGACGGCGACACTCACACTGTGATCCAGCACTGGGACGGCACACCGACAGCACTGGGATACACCACACTGGGACACCTGGAGTCACCTGGGACGGTACAAGCCAGCATTGGGACGGCAGACCCACACTGAGATCCAGCACTGGGACGGTACACAGCCACACTGTGAGATCCCGCACTGGACGGACAGCCACACTGTGAGATCAGCACTGGGACGGTAACCCCACTGTAGATCACACTGGGACGGTACACAGCCACTGAGATCAGCACTGGGACGGTACAGCCCAGAATCAACTGGTACGCATGAATCCGGTGGTGGTACACAGCCACTGTGAGATCCAGCACTGGGTGACACAGCCACACTGTGAGATCCAGCACTGGGGAACAGCCACAGTAGATCAGCACTGGGAGACACACCACGTGAATCCACCGACCCGCCAACTGATCCGCTGGGACGGCCACACGTATCCTGGCGCACTGGAGATAGCTGGGACGTCACAGCACTGTGATCAGCACTGGGCTACACAGCCACTGTGACAACTGGCGCAGCACGTGATCCACTGGACGTAGCACGAGATCACACTGGGATACACAGAGATCCAGCACTGGGGTCACAGACACTGGGAGGTACACCAGTGATCAGCCTGCGGTACCCGTCAGCACTGGAGACACACGAGTCCTGGAGGTACACACACGTGAGATCCGCACGACGCACACACAGTCAATGGCGACACAGCCGTGAATCACTGGACGGTACGCTCACTGAAACACTGGACGTACAGCCACTGTGAATCGTGGAAGCCTGTGGATCACTGGGAGTACCGATCACACGAGCAGCACTGGATCACACTGGGAGGACAGGACACAGCCAACTGAGATCAGCACTGGGACGGTACACAGCACACTGGATCAGCACTGGGGTACAGCACACTGGATCCAGCACTGGGAGTCACAGCCACACTGTGAGATCCAGCACTGGGGCGTACACAGCACACTGTGAATCCAGCACTGGAGTACACAGCCACACTGAGATCAGCACTGGGACGGTACAGCCACTGTGAGATCCAGCACTGGACGTACACAGCCACTGTGAGATCCAGCACTGGGAGTCAAGCCACTGTGGATCAGCACTGGGACGGACAGCACACTTGAGATCAGCACTGGCGTCACAGCCACACTGTGAGATCCAGCACTGGGACGTACAGCCACTGAGATCAGCACTGGGCGGTACACAGCCACACTGAGATCCAGCACTGGGACGGTACACAGCACATGTAATCAGCACTGGGACGGTACAGCCACACGTGAGATCCAGCACTGGACGGTACACAGCCACACGGAGATCAGCACTGGGACGTCACAGCCACCTGAGATCCACATGGACGGTACAGCACACTGAGATCCACACTGGGTACACAGCCACCTGGTCCAGAGGTAAACCACTAATCACATGGAGTCCACACTTAATCCACACTAAAGCCAATTGAGATCCACACTGTAAGCCTGGATCCAGCACTGGTACAACATGGAGTAATGGGAGGTCAACCTGTGAGTCAACGGGTCGCTGAGATCCAGCCTCACCCTTGAACGTGAGGTAACGCCTGGACGTTCACCAGGTCAGCTGACGTAGCACTGAACTGCTAAACTGGATAGTAGAACTGTGACGTGAGTAAAGGACAACTGGTAAAGTGTCAGCACTGAGTCAGCCTGATCAATGGGGTATAAGCCATACCAATTAGTGATGGAGAACACTGGATCAACTGGACCAGCTGGTAAACGGAAACCTATCCACGAGTCAAGCCCAGGATAGCTG
Organism: Cherax destructor; assembly: GCA_009830355.1. Lineage (NCBI taxonomy): Eukaryota > Metazoa > Arthropoda > Malacostraca > Decapoda > Parastacidae > Cherax > Cherax destructor. Next base: position 7,839 of record WNWK01031574.1, read on the forward strand.
AGTAACCCATGTGGGACGTACACAGCCACACTGTGAGATCCAGCACTGGGACGGTACACAGCCACACTGTGAGATCCAGCACTGGGACGGTACACAGCCACACTGTGAGATCCAGCACTGGGACGGTACACAGCCACACTGTGAGATCCAGCACTGGGACGGTACACAGCCACACTGTGAGATCCAGCACTGGGACGGTACACAGCCACACTGTGAGATCCAGCACTGGGACGGTACACAACCACACTGTGAGATCCAGCACTGGGACGGTACACAGCCACACTGTGAGATCCAGCACTGGGACGGTACACAGCCACACTGTGAGATCCAACACTGGGACGGTACACAACCACACTGTGAGATCCAACACTGGGATGGTACACAGCCACACTGTGAGATCCAACACTGGGATGGTACACAGCCACACTGTGAGATCCAGCACTGGGACGGTACACAGCCACACTGTGAGATCCAGCACTGGGAGGGTACACAGCCACACTGTGAGATCCAGCACTGGGACGGTACACAGCTACACTGTGAGATCCAGCACTGGGAGGGTACACAGCCACACTGTGAGATCCAGCACTGGGACGGTACACAGCCACACTGGGAGATCCAGCACTGGGAGGGTACACAGCCACACTGTGAGATCCAGCACTGGGAGGGTACACAGCCACACTGTGAGATCCAGCACTGGGAGGGTACACAGCCACACTGTGAGATCCAGCACTGGGACGGTACACAGCTACACTGTGAGATCCAGCACTGGGACGGTACACAACCACACTGTGAGATCCAGCACTGGGACGGTACACAACCACACTGTGAGATGCAGCTCTGGGACGGTACACAGCCACACTGTGAGATCCAGCACTGGGACGGTACACAGCCACACTGTGAGATCCAGCCCTGGGACGGTACACAGCCACACTGTGAGATCCAGCTCTGGGGCCCTGATGGTCACCAGGTCAAACACTATCTTTCTTTCTTCTTTCTTTTACTTTTACTTTCCTGAGATAATTTTATAACACCTCATTTTTTATGTATTTTTGCGACAATGTGACGAATGAAAATTAAATTAATAAACATATATTTATAAACAATAACCATATTCATGTTTATATTACCCTCTTTTTAATTTTAAAGTAAGATCTTTTGCACCAAGTGTTGTTCAGTCTCTGATATATTCACTTATAACAGCTTTCATGTGACATTATTTTCATGACGAATATATATTAATTACACAGCCTGTGTAAATATTATCAGTGTCTGGCAACACTTGATGCAGATAATTTGAATGAAATTTAAATCACACGCTGTGATTACATTTTTTCACAAAGTTTCTGTTAGTTACTTTCAAAGTTTATTTGTGAGCACAGTGCACCTTAGAGCACCATAGTGCAGCTTAGAGCACCATAGTGCAGCTTAGAGCACCATAGTGCAGCTTAGAGCACCATAGTGCAGCTTAGAGCAGCTTTTCATGTTCATGAAATAACCAAATTGATTGTGTTTATATTTTCTTCGATGTTGTAGATTAAATTTTTCTGACATGTAACACTATTCTACCAACTTTCTGTTTCCATTAGCAAGTTTAGTTAATATACCTATACGTGACATGTTCCTAAACATGTTCCAGACATGTTCCAAACATGTTCCAGATATTTTCCTAAATTTTCAATTTAAATCTGGATTCACTTATTGCGTTAATATTTTTCCTGATTTTCAGTAAGACGAGAATGTATTAACATCAAACTGTTATTAAACTTTATAAAGAACAATGTTTAAAGTATAAGACTTCTATACACACATTACTATGGTACTGTCGTCAGCAAATACTGTGACGTATTACTGTTGAGAATATCAAACATATAAATACTGAACAATAATATATCATTATTTCAGATGACGTATAATTCAAGAAAGCAAAACTGTGTTGCCACTGTCTAGAAAACAATGTCTTAATGCGGTTTAATTTATGATTATAACTGACAATAAGATAACAGAAGCTGGAAGATAATTTGAGAAAAACAATGATAGAAGGAGACGAGGTGGTCAAGTTGAGTCAGGGATCACCACAGACAGTTGAGTCATGGATCACCACAGACAGTTGTGTCATGGATCACCACAGACAGTTGTGTCATGGATCACCACAGACAGTTGTGTCATGGATCACCACAGACAGTTGTGTCATGGATCACCACAGACAGTTGAGTCATGGATCACCACAGACAGTTGTGTCATGGATCACCACAGACAGTTGTGTCATGGATCACCACAGACAGTTGTGTCATGGATCACCACAGACAGTTGTGTCATGGATCACCACAGACAGTTGTTGTCATGGATCACCACAGACAGTTGTGTCATGGATCACCACAGACAGTTGTGTCATGGATCACCACAGACAGTTGTGTCATGGATCACCACAGACAGTTGAGTCATGGATCACCACAGACAGTTGTGTCAGGGATCACCACAGACAGTTGTGTCATGGATCACCACAGACAGTTGAGTCATGGATCACCACAGACAGTTGAGCCATGGATCACCACAGACAGTTGTGTCATGGATCACCACAGACAGTTGAGTCATGGATCACCACAGACAGTTGTGTCATGGATCACCACAGACAGTTGTGTCATGGATCACCACAGACAGTTGAGTCATGGATCACCACAGACAGTTGTGTCAGGGATCACCACAGACAGTTGAGCCATGGATCACCACAGACAGTTGTGTCATGGATCACCACAGCCAGTTGGGTCATGGATCACCACATCCAGTTGGGTCATGGATCACCACAGACAGTTGGGTCATGGATCACCACAGATAGTTGGGTCATGGATCACCACAGATAGTTGGGTCATGGATCACAACAGACAGTTGGGTCATGGATCACCACAGCCACAGCTGTTCAAGTCTACCTCAAGTACACCTCACTTTTCTTTATGTATTTTGTTATTTGTACTTATATTATCCTTACTATGATTATTTACTTTTATGTGCTAAAGTTTTCTACGAAACATTTATTCAGCAACACAAATATTATATGGAAATTCTGGAGACAGACAGATCAAGACTTAACTTACTACATAAGAGTAGACAGTTGTATGGTCAAGCTAACAAGGTCAGGTGTCAACAACATCGTATCTACCAGAGGTGAAAAAGTTCACGGGATAAACAAGAGTATTTATATTTTATATTATGTTTCAGTAACTGTGTTTTCTATTCATGACTAATTTTTTATTTATGTGTATTATCAGTTCATATGTATGTATCTGTTTATATTTATGTATCTGTTCTTTAGTATGCATACGTTCATGTGTATCTGTTCATGTGTATCTGTTCAAGAGTGTCACCTGTACATATCTTTGTGTTTGTTTTACCTGTTTGTGTGTGTTATGTGTTCATGTGTGTTATGTGTTCATGTGTGTTCAGAAACAGTAGATTATTATCTTATTAATATTATTACATTTATAGAGTCAGATAAACTGCAACCTTCAAAGACAACTATCTCGTAAATGCTTGTACTGTTGTTATGTCTGTTATTCTTGTCTATAATGTTCCAGTTATCATTTCTATGAAATGAAAAAGTATTGAAAGTTTAAATATCATCACCATCTTTACACGGTCATTCGTGTAGGTGTATAATCAGTTGTGTGGGTATGTGATCAGTCGTGTGGGTATATGATCAATTGTGTGGGTATATGGTGGTCAGTCGTGTGGGTATATGGTCAGTCGTGTGGGTATATGGTCAGTCGTGTGGATATGGTCAGTCGTGTGGATATGGTCAGTCGTGTGGATATGGTCAGTCGTGTGGATATGGTCAGTCGTGTGGATATGGTCAGTCGTGTGGGTATGGTCAGTCGTGTGGATATGGTCAGTCGTGTGTTTATGGTCAGTCGTGTGGATATGGTCAGTTGTGTGGATATGATCAGTCGTGTGGATATGGTCAGTCGTGTGGATATGATCAGTCGTGTGGATATGGTCAGTCGTGTGGGTATGGTCAGTCGTGTGGATATGGTCAGTCGTGTGTTTATGGTCAGTCGTGTGGATATGGTCAGTTGTGTGGATATGGTCAGTTGTGTGGATATGGTCAGTCGTGTGGATATGGTCAGTCGTGTGGGTATGGTCAGTCGTGTGGATATGGTCAGTCGTGTGGGTATGGTCAGTCGTGTGGATATGATCAGTCGTGTGGTTATTTCCTCAGCCAATGCAACGACGTGTAACCTGTCAGTTTATTATTGACTTGTTGGTTACACTGAGGCAATAAGTAATTTCGTGGTATTCTATAAGTGTCACTTCACTCTCTAACTCAACATTTTCTTGGTGGGAGTTTCGAACATTTTCTTTCTTTATTTTTTTCCAAATTGTTAACAGAGAAAAAGCTACCAAAAAAATTATTATGCCTCTACCAATAAAGATTTCCACAGTAAACGGCCACGAATCTAGTTTACCGTTGCACTCAACAGTATCGGCAAAAATCAGAGTAAATATATTCAGTGAAGGTCTTGCAGTATTGTTAATCTTAAGTATGTTAGTACCGTATAGCATATGAGCGCTGACTTGGCTATTTTTTTTATCAGTATTATGATAGGTCAATGGGTATTCATCAATGTGTGTCATATTAGTCAACTTCAGTGTATCATTCACAGTTTTTTCCCTGTTGTAAACTGAGGCTGAGACGCAGTGACAGAGAGAAGCTTCGTCATAGGCGATTATCAGTGTCTGGCAGACAAGATCTGTGCTCACACATAATGCCTTACACACACTTGAACTCTTAAAGGACATCATGGTATTGGGTCGGATCTTGACAGACCTTGAACTCTGGCATATACTGAGCACTGGCAGGGGCAACCCTGCCAGTGCTTACATTAACGGGATTGCTCCAGTTAGTGATGTTTGCAAGTATAGCATCCCAAGGCACGTAGTTACTGTTGGATGGTGCTCTAGATCTGCTGTTGCTACTCTCCTTTCTGAGAGAAGAAAAAAAATCAACATTAATCGTGAATTTCTTACATAACATGGAGTAGAAAAGTCTATTTGATGTAGTTTCAGTCTCAGAGAATTAGTTAGTCCGATCAACGCACTAATATTAAGTGACATTTATTAGTTACAGAGGCTTTATTATCTATTATTATTATTTTCAACAAGTCGGCCGTCTCCCACCGAGGCAGGGTGACCCAAAAATAAAGAAAATCCCCCAAAAGAAAATTCTTTCATCATCATTCAACACTTTCACCACACTCATACATAATAACTGTCTTTGCAGAGGCGCTCAGATACTTCAGTTTAGAAGTCCCTCCCAGCTGTCACTATCCCAGACCCCTCCTTTAAAGTGCAGGCATTGTACTTCCCATTTCCAGGACTCAAGTCCGGCTAAATTTTATTGATGGGAGTTACTGTACTGTGTGTTCACTAAGTTTTCGATTAATTTTTTTACAACAAAACTTTATTTGATATGAAAATACAGTTTTCTGATTATTGTAATTGAACTAATGTAGTATTTATACTGTTTCACCATGGCATCTGTGCACCTCTAGTGGCCATTGCCTTTGTGCACCTCTAGTGGCCATGGCCTCTGTGCACCTCTAGTGACCATTGCCTTTGTGCACCTCTAGTGGCCATGGCCTCTGTGCACCTCTAGTGACCATTGCCTTTGTGCACCTCTAGTGGCCATGGCATCTGTGCACCTCTAGTGGTCATTGCCTTTGTGCACCTCTAGTGGCCATGGCATCTGTGCACCTCTAGTGACCATTGCCTTTGTGCACCTCTAGTGGCCATGGCCTCTGTGCACCTCTAGTGGCCATTTCCTTTGTGCACCTCTAGTGGCCATGGCCTCTGTGCACCTCTAGTGGCCATTGTCTTTGTGCACCTCTAGTGGCCATGGCCTCTGTGCACCTCTAGTGGTCATGGCCTCTGTGCACCTCTAGTGGCCATGGCACATACATTAGAAACTTTAGCTCCTTCATTATTGGCCAACATATGTGATACCTTCATTTATTTAACAAATTGTTTTAATGTTCACAAGATGTATCAGAAAAAAACATAAACCTTCATAAATCTCCATTTGAAGTCTAAATGCATGATGTGAGGGCAGCATAGAGGTCATGTCATGAGGTCATCATGATGTGAGGGCAGCATAGAGGTCATGTCATGAGGTCATCATGATGTGAGGGCAGCATAGAGGTCATGTCATGAGGTCATCATGATGTGAGGGCAGCATAGAGGTCATGTCATGAGGTCATCATGATGTGAGGGCAGCATAGAGGTCATGTCATGAGGTCATCATGATGTGAGGGCAGCATAGAGGTCATGTCATGAGGTCATCATGATGTGAGGGCAGCATAGAGGTCATGTCATGAGGTCATCATGATGTGAGGGCAGCATAGAGGTCATGTCATGGGGTCATGATGATGTGAGGGCAGCATAGAGGCCATGTCATGGGGTCATCATGATGTGAGGGCAGCATAGAGGTCATGTCATGAGGTCATCATGATGTGAGGGCAGCATAGAGGTCATGTCATGGGGTCATCATGATGTGAGGGCAGCATAGAGGCCATGTCATGGGGTCATGATGATGTGAGGGCAGCATAGAGGCCATGTCATGGGGTCATCATGATGTGAGGGCAGCATAGAGGTCATGTCATGAGGTCATCATGATGTGAGGGTAGCATAGAGGCCATGTCATGGGGTCATCATGATGTGAGGGCAGCATAGAGGCCATGTCATGAGGTCATCATGATGTGAAGGCAGCATAGAGGTCATGTCATGAGGTCATCATGATGTGAGGGCAGCATAGAGGTCATGTCATGAGGTCATCATGATGTGAGGGCAGCATAGAGGTCATGTCATGGGGTCATCATGATGTGAGGGCAGCATAGAGGCCATGTCATGGGGTCATCATGATGTGAGGGCAGCATAGAGGCCATGTCATGAGGTCATCATGATGTGAGGGCAGCATAGAGGCCATGTCATGAGGTCATCATGATGTGAAGGCAGCATAGAGGTCATGTCATGAGGTCATCATGATGTGAGGGCAGCATAGAGGTCATGTCATGAGGTCATCATGATGTGAGGGCAGCATAGAGGTCATGTCATGGGGTCATTATGATGTGAGGGCAGCATAGAGGTCATGTCATGAGGTCATCATGATGTGAGGGCAGCATAGAGGCCATGTCATGGGGTCATCATGCCTAATCCATGTAATTATAATTGCGCTGTAGTATGAAGATATATGCATTTTCAAGTGTTTTCCGGTAGTTGTAATACATATTTGAAATCGGATATATATACATAATCTGTGGTCACTTTATTAGATACATCTACACCTGTTCGTTAATGTAAATATCTATTCAGTCAATAAGGTGGCAGCCCCTCAGTGCATACAAGCATTTAGACATTCATGTAGACATGCATGTAGACATGCATGTAGACATGCATGTAGACATGCATGTAGACAAGCATGTAGACATGTATGTTGTTCACACCAAATATCAGAAGAGGGAATGTAATCTAAGTGACTATGACTGTGGTATGACTGTTGGTGCCAGACGGGATGGTATGATTATCTCAGACACTCCTGACCCCCTGGGCCTTCCAGGCACTGGTGACCCCCTGGGCCTTCCAGGCACTGGTGACTTCCTGGGCCTTCCAGGCACAACAGTCTCAGAGTTTACAGTGAAGGGTGAGAAGAGCACAAAACATCCATTGAGCGGCAGTTAATGAGAGAAGTCAGAGGAGAATGTCTAAACTGATTCAAGCTGCCAAGATGACAGTAACTCAGATAACCATGTGTTACAACACTAGTATGCACAAGAACATCTCTGAACCAGGATCCTCTAATATCACCAAAAATAAAGAAACTGAGGCTACTGTGGGCACAGACTAATCAAAGCTGGACAGTTAAAGATTGGAAAAACGTCGTCTGGTCTGACAAATCGCGATTTCTGCTCTGAAATGCAGATGGTTGGGTCAGAATTTGGCATAAATATTTGGGATGTGGTGGAACACATGAATATGCAGGTGATAAATTCTGGTCCATGTCAACATGGACCAGAATCTCAAGGTAGGTTTCCTGTAGCCTGTTGAATCCTGGCAACGAATAATTCAAATTGTTCTTGGGGGAAAGGGGGACTTACCCAGTACTAGAAAGGTGTACTTGATAGTGGCTACTACTGATTGTGTGTGTGTGTGTGTGTGTGTGTGTGTGTGTGTGTGTGTGTACTCATCTATTTGTGGTTGCAGGGGTCGAGACTCAACTCTTGGCCCCGCTACTGATTGTGTGTGTGTTAGTTAGTTACCATTTTGTCCTAGGCACATGTCGATTAGACACTAGGCCTGTTGTATATGTGTGTGTGTGTGTGTGTGTGTGTGTGTGTGTTTGTGTGTGTTTGTGTGTGAGTGTGTGCGTGTGTGTGCATGTGTGTGTGAGAGTGTGTGTGTGTTTGTGTGTGCTTGAGAGAGAGAGTGTGTGTGTGTGTGTACTCACCTATTTGTGGTTGCAGGGGTCGAGACCCAGCTCCTGGCCCCGAATCTTCACTGATCGCTACTAGGTCCTCTCTCTCCGTGCTCCATGAGCTTTATCATACCTCGTCTTAAAGCAATGTATGGTTCCTGCCTCCACTACTTTTTTTGCCAGACTATTCCACTTCCTGACTACTCTATGACTGAAGAAATACTTCCTAACATCCCTTTGATTCATCTAAGTCTTCAACTTCCAATTGTGACCCCTTGTTTCTGTGTCCCCTCTCTGGAACATCCTGTCTCAGTCCACCTTGTCTATTCCACGCAGTATTTTAAAGGTCGTTATCATGTCTCCCTTAACCCTCCTGTCCTCTAGTGTCGTCAGGCCGATTTCTCTTAGCCTTTCTTCGTAGGACATTTCCCTTAGCTCTGGAACTAACCTTGTTGCAAACATTTGCACTTTCTCTAATTTCTTGACGTGTTTGACCAGGTGTGGCTTCCAAACTAGTGTTGCTTACTCCAGTATGGGCCTGACGTACACGGTGTACAGTGTCTTGAACGATTTCTTACTAAGGTATCGGAACGCTATTCTCAGGTTTGCCAGGCGCCCGTATGCTGCAGCAGTTATCTGTTTGATGTGTGCTTCAGGAGACGTGCTCGGTATTATACTCAAACCAAAATCTTTCTCCTTGAGCGAGGTTTGCAGTCTTTGGCCACCTAGCCTATACTCTGTCTGCGGTCTTCTTTGCTTTTCCCCGATCTTCATGACTTTGCATTTCGAGAAGCCAGTTGCTGGACCAGGTGTCCAGCCTGTCCAGGTCTCTTTGAAGTCCTGCCTGATCCTCATCTAATTTAATTCTCCTCATTAACTTCATATCATCTGTGAACAGGGATACTTCCGAGTCTATCCCTTCCATCATGTCATTCACATATAGCAAAAATAGCACTGGTCCTAGGACTGACCCCTGTGGAACCCCGCTCGTCACAGGCGGCCACTGTGATACCTCATCACGTACCATGACTCGTTGTTGCCTCCCTGTCAGGTATTCTCTGATCTATTGCAGTGCCCTTCCTGTTATACGCGCCTGATCCTCTAGCTTCTGCACTAATCTCTTGTGAGGAACTGAGCCGAAGGCCATCATCCAGTCCAAGAAAATGCAATCAACCCACCCCTCTCTCTCGTGTCTTACTTCTGTTACTTTGTCATAAAACTCCAGAAGGTTTGTTACACAGGATTTGCCTTCCATGAATCCGTGCTGGTTGTCGTTAATAGTCTTGTTCCGTTCCAGGTGCTCCACCACTCTCCTCCTGTTAATCTTCTCCATGACTTTGCATACTATACACGTCAGTGACACTGATCTATAGTTTAGTGCCTCGTTTCTGTCTCCTTTCTTAAAATTGGGAACTACATTTGCCGTCTTCCATACCTCAGGTAGTTGCCCAGTTTCAAGGGATGTATTGAAGATTGTGGTTAATGGCACATACAGCGTATCTGCTCTCTCTCTAAGGACCCAAGGAGAAATGTTGGCTGGTCACACCGCCTTTGAGGCATCAAGTTCACATAGCAGCTTCTTTACCTCCTCCTCGGTTGTGTGTATTTCATCCAGCACTTGTTGGTGTACCTCTCTATTCTGAATTCCTGGAGTCCTTCCTATCTCCTCTGTAAATACTTCATTAAATCTCATGTTGAGCTCCTCACATACCTTTTGGTCGTTTCTTGTGAACTGCCCACCTTCCTTCCTCAAACTGATTACCTGGTCCTTGACTGTTGTTTTCCTCCTAATGTGGCTATACAACAGCTTCGGGTCAGACTAGTCTTTCGATGCTATGTCATTTTCGTATTGTCGCTGAGCCTCCCCTCTTATCTGTACATATTCTTTCCTAGCTCTTCGGCTAATCTCTATTTTTCTGGGTTCTTTGTCTTCTGTACCTTTTCCATTCTCTAGTGCACTTAGTTTTTGCCTCCCTACACCTTTGGCTGAACCAAGGACTCGTCCTGGTCTTCCCATTATTTCTGTTTCCCTTGGGAACAAACCTCTCCTCTGCCTCCTTGCATTTTGTTGTCACATAGTCCATCATTTCTGTTACTGGTTTTCCTGCCAATTCTCTCTCCCACTGAATGTCTTGCAGGAAGTTCCTCATGCCTGTGTAGTCCCCCTTTTGTAGTTTAGTTTGTCCCGTCCTATTCCTGCTACCAGCTCCACTTGTAGCTCAACTATGTAATCAAAGCACAGAACCACATGATCACTAGCTCCAATGGGCCTTTCGTATGTGATATCCTCGATGTCCGAACTACTCAAGGTGAATACTAGGTCTAGTCTTGCTGGATCATCCTCACCTCTCTCTCTGGTAGTGTCTCTAACATGTTGATGCATGAAGTTTTCCAGTAATATATTGCGACCCCAGAATTGGGCCACAATGTATATACATGTTTATATAAATTTATTATGTATATTTCCATTTTCTATAATTTTATATTGCTGATATTCTCGATAATAGCTAAATCGTTAATATCGTGCTTTATACTATTATTGGACTATTATTTCATATTATTTGACTTAGCTATGTTTATTAGGTAGGATGTAATATTATAAATTATGACACTAGGCTTGTTGCTGGGAGGAGTCACGTGATTCCACCCGAGGTGGGTGGCGCTGTTCCTTCCTTGAGAGCACTACGCAGCTGGACATCGTCGAGACAACACCTCTCTCCAGTCCCTGCTCGTTTTCTCGCCATTTAGACTCTGTGTGGTAGAATATGTGTTCGGTGGTGAGACGAAACATACTTCTCAGGACTCTGTGTAACTCTGTTCACAGAGGATAGACTAGACAGTGATTTTCGACGTTTTTCTGGGTTGTGTGTTGCATTGACACTCTTTGATAACTCAGGTCTCTTGCTACAGCTCCTGACCTAATTCGATAAGGCATCTATGCACCGCCACAGTTTGGGATTGTTTATGCTGAACCTAGCTTCAGTAGAAAGGGAGTTTTGTGACTGTTTTGGAGGATCTATGGATGGTCCCCAGTTAGGGTCGATTTTCTATCTCCTGTTTCCTGACGCTGTGTTGCTGTTGCCTGTTATATTGCTGTTATGCGAATTGGTCATTTTACTGGTCAATCAAGCTGTTCTGATTGTCAGTTTGTTAGAAGAGCTAGCTTATGAGAAGTTCAGTCGGACACTGGTTGAGTCGAGTCTTAGAGTTACCTGGTGCTCACTCATACACACATATTCTTATTTGCATATATCTGTATTATTGTACTTACTGACCTTGTACCTGATGGTACTTTAGAGTCATTTGGATATATGTGCCCTCAGCACAGCATTATTGTATATGAGAGCAGTGTAGAAGCTAACCTCCTAATTGATGTCTTAATATCTTTATATTTGATTTACTTTGCTACCCTAGATTTTATCACTTTGTTAATAAACCTTTTAAATATTTATCTGTTTGGTTAGTACCCTATCAGTTGCAATCCTCTTAAGATATATAATATGTTGGATAACTGAACCAGGATACTGACTTTGTTGCAAAAGCCCAGTAACAGGCTGGATGCTAGAAGGGCTATCCTTTCTAATGTTCACTGGAGATGTCTATTACTAATAGATATCGTGTCTTTTTGTAACATAATACAACCATCATCTTGGCTCTCCATGTTTCGGGACCCCAATGGGGCTCCAGGTTTTCCCAGTCAATCTCCTTGTGATTGAAATCACCCATAACTAGTAACTTTGCTCTCCTCATGTGAGCTCTTCTGGCTCTCGTCATATTCTTCTCTTGGCCTCCTGCAGTTCTGTTGCGGTTTGTACATTACAGCAATTACCACCTTATGGCCCTCATACTGCATTGTTCCTACTATGTTGTTCGTTTTCCTGATTCCATCCATTCCTTCCAGTTCCTCAAATCCCCACCGGTTTTTAATGAGTAGTGCAACTCCTCCTTCCCTTCTGCTCCCTCTATCTTTCCTGAGGATTTGATATCTGGGTGGAAAGATTGCATTTGTTATCATCCTGGTGAGTTTCGTTTCTGTGAGTGCAATTATGTCTGGGTATGTCTCCTTGATTCTTTCATGCCACTCCTCACATTTATTTGATATTACGTCTACCAAACCTTCAACTTTTTTTTCTAAAACTATGGTCTGGGGGGTAAGTTGGGGTTGGAAAAGCAGGAGACCTGATGAGGAACTATAGGTGGTTGCTGTGAATTTAGAGTTTGTAATGAGGAGGGTGGGGGCATTGTGTATGGCATGTGTGTTTTGGGTTAGAATGTTTGGTTGCACTGAGGTTGTTCTGGTTGGGGGGCTTCTGTAGGTGGTTGTGAGGGAGGTTGTATTTGAACTCCCTCCTGAGTCTGGGTTCTCCTGTTCATCTCCATCACCACTCTTTCCTCCTTTCGTCTTTGTACCCTCTCTTTCACTTTCTGCCTTTCTTCTCGTGGTTTGTCGCGTTCAAGAGCCTTGAAAATCACTTTAACTGGCCGGTGTCTTCCTCTTGCAAACTCCCCTATTTGTGGTTGCAAGGATCCAGTCATAGCTCCTGGCCCTGCCTCTTCACTGATTGCTACTAGGTCATCTCTCTTCCTGCTCCATCTTAAAACTATGTATGGTTCCTGCTTCCACTATGTCACTTTCCAGACTATTCCACTTCCTGACAACTCTGTGACTGAAGAAATACTTCCTAACATCCTTTTGACTCATCTGAATCTTCAACTTTCAATTGTGACCTCTTGTTTCTGTGACCCTTCTCTGGAACATCTCGTCCCTATCCACCTTGTCAATTTCTCGCAGTATATTATATGTCGTTATCATGTATCCCTTAATCATCCTGTCCTCCAGTGTCGTCAGGCCGATTTCCGTTAACCTTTCTTTGTAGGATATTCCTCTTAGCTCTGGGACTAGTCTTGTTGCAAAACCTTTGCACTTTCTCTAATTTCTTGACGTGCTTGACCAGGTGTGAGTTCCAAATTGGTGCTGCATACTCCAATATCGGCCTGACGTACACGGTGTACAGAGTCTTGAAGGTACTGAGGTACCGGAATGCTATTCTTAGGTTTACCAGGCGCCCATATGCTGCAGCGGTTATCTGGTTGATGTGCGCCTCAGGAGATGTGCTCGGTATTATACTCACCCCAACATCCTTTTCTTTGAGTGAGGTTTGCAGTCTTTGGCCACCTAGCCTATACTCTGTGCCCTTCCCGATCTTCATGACTTTGCATTTGGCGGGGTTAAATTCGAGGAGCCAGTTACTGGACAAGACTTGCAGCCTGTCCAGGTCTCTTTGTAGTCCTGCCTGATCCTCATTCGATTTAATTGTCTTCATTAACTTCACATCATTTGCAAACAAGGACCCTTCTGAGTCTATCCCTTCCATCATGTCATTCACATAATAATAATAATAATAATAATAATATAATGATAATATCTTTATTTATTACAAGTACATGTACAAGGTATACAGGCCTAGCTGACATCAATGACATACTACTATACAGAAAACCCCTTGTTATGCAGAGCATTTCGGGCAAATTAGGTCAGTTTTGTCCCAGGATACGACCCACACCAGTCGACTAATACCCAGGTACCCATTTTACTGATGGGTGAACATAAACAACCGGTGTAAAGAAACACGCCCAATGTTTCTACCCTCGCTGGGAATCGCACCCAGACACTCTCCGTGTGGAGCGAGAGCTTTAGCCACCAGGCTACAGGGCACCAAACACAGCACTGGTCCTAGGACTGACCCCTGTGAAACCCCGCTCGTCATATGCGCCCATTCTGACACCTCGTCACTTACCTTGACTCGTTGTTGCCTCTCTGTCAGATATTCTCTGATCCGTTACAGTGCCTTTCCTGTTATAGGTGCCTGATCCTCTAGCTTTTGCTTTAACCTCGAAGGTCTTCTTGCAGTCCAAGAAATGCAATCTACCCACCCCTCTCTCTCGTATCTTACATCCATTACCTTGTCAAAAACTCCAGTAGGTTTGAGCACAGGATTTCACTTCCCTTAAACCGTGCTGGTTGTCGTGTATAAGCTTGTTTCTTTCTAGGTGCTCCACCACTCTCCTGATAATCTTCTCCATGACTTTTCATACTATGCACGTCAGTGACACTGGTCTGTAGTTTAATTCCTCGTGTCTGTCTCCTTTCTTAAAAACTGGGACTGGATTTGCTGTCTTTCATACCTCAGGCAGTTGCCCAGTTTCAATGGATGTGTTAAGAATGTTGTTAGTGGCACACAGAGAAATGTTGTCAGGTCTCACCGCCTTTGAGGTATGAAGTTCACTTAGCAGCCTCTTCACCCCCTCC
>WNWK01031575.1:0-22604 GCA_009830355.1 Cherax destructor
ACAACACAGCGGTATCTTGTTACAGAGGACATCTTTCACAACTTCATCGCTTAATTGCGAGTTATGAGAGAGAAGGGAGTGACTACCTCAAATACTGTTTCTCCAATTGTGATGGACTGATTACATAATCTTTACATAGTTACTACACCTGTTGCCTTTATATTTGACTGAAGAATAATACACACACATGTAGTATAATGCGATCCCACTCATATCCAACCCTTCTCACTCATGTATTTATCCAACTTAAATATGAAGCTACTCAGGGTTTTAGCTTCAATGCTCATCTAGGTAAACATAAGAAAGGAGGAACACTGCAGCAGGCCTGGTGGCCCATACGAGGCAGGCCCTTCACAATTCATCCGCTAACAGAATATTTGCCCAACTCATTTTCAACGCTACCCAGCAATAAGCTTTGATAAATCTACTTACTCCTGTGCAAGTCCCACTCAAATTTAACCCTCTCTCACTCATGTATTTGTCCAACCTAAATTTGAAACTGCCCATGGATTTAGCCTATTTTTCATCCATGTCGGGTCATTTATTTTCGATCTTATTTGTTTATACGGAATAAACGTTATTTGAGCAGCATGTATAGTGTTTGGAAAGCTGTCATATTGATAGATCTCTTTGTTACCCCAGTCCACAGATGATAGGTGCTCTCTAAGTCCATTATAACTTGCTAAGCGAAAATCTGGGACCGTTTCTGAGTTATTTCTACTATCATACTTCCATTCAATGCTAAAGGTTTGTAATCACTTGCGCCATGTTTCTCTGTAATTTCTAAATTATTAACAAGGGTTTCTATGTTTGCCAGTACCAAGTACAGCAGGTTATTTCCCCTTGTATGTTCTGTAATAAACTGCTTTAAAAACCATTCCTGAACTACCTCTAAGAAGTCGTTAGACTTTATATTCCCTCTCAAGGAATACCAGTCAATCTGAAGTTAAAGTCCCGTAGAATTACTAACGTTATTGTGCCTTGTGACCTTAACAATTTCCTTGCAAAGTAGTCTCCTTGATCCCTATCCAAGTTTGGGGGACGGTATATCACGCCTAAAATCAATTTGTTATGCCCCTCTGAAAATTCTATCCAGATTTTATACCCGTTTTTATGCAAGCGATCTCGGACATACAGTGCAAACCCCACCCCCCTTCCCGATACTTCTGTCTATTTGGAACAATTTAAAACCCTGAATATGACATTCAGCTGGCATGTCCCGACTTTTCATATTAAACTAAGTCTCAGTTATGGGAAATGCATGTTACCCACACATGCAACTAATCTCAACTCGTCCATCTCATTCCTAGCACTACGACTATCAGTATAATATAAGTTTAGAGACCCTCCTTTCTTTTTCTTTTCCTGCTCATTTCTGTTTTTCTCTCTCTCTCTCTCTCTCTCTCTCTCTCTCTCTCTCTCTCTCTCTCTCTCTCTCTCTCTCTCTCTCTCTCTCTCTCTCTCTCTCTCTTTTTTTTATATATATATATATATATATATATATATATATATATATATATATATATATATATATATATATATATATATATATGTATGTACATATGAATGCCCAGCCGAGAAAGAGCCCCGATCACTATCAGCCCACAATACCCACAACCCTGCAAACCGCCCCGACGGGATCACCATCTATCCTTGGAAGAATGACAAGCTCTTAGCATGGGACTATACCTGTGTGTCGACACTGGCTGACACCTACATCCATCACAGTGTCGGGCGACAGGGAGGAGCTGCTGATCACAGGGAGGAATACAAGATTAGCAAGTACAGGGACATAAGCCAACAGTATCAATTTGTCCCAGTAGGATCAGAGACCTTGAAATCATGGGGAAAAAATGCAACATGTTTCCTTAAAGAACTGGGTTCCAGACTCATCGAGACTAGCAAGGACCCAAGGGTAGCCACTTTCATGTTCCAGCGTCTCAGCATGGCCATCCAGAGGGGAAACGCATGCTGCATACATGTTCATGTTTGTGTTTACTGTCAATGTATTCTGTCTATTAATAAAGCACTCATATAATATATATATATATATATATATATATATGTCGTGCCGATTAGGTAAAACTGGTCAATTAGCAAGAACTCATTTAAAATTAAGTCCTTTGTAAAATTTTCTCTTATACGTTTAAAGATATATTTTTTTCATTTATGTTAATGTAAAAATTTATAATTTTGTACCAAGAGAAACTTTGAAAACCTACCTAACCTTATTATAACAAGAGCAATTTAATTTAGCCTAACCCAACTAAATATATTTTAGATACGTTAACATTAATTTAATAATAAACAAACACAATGAAATATATTTTTTTCGTTAGGTTCAGAATGATTTTGGCGAAATTATTGCATACACAAATTTTTGCTTGTCTTATATGGCAAGAAGAGCGTTGCTATTTAAGCCAAAATCGCAAGTTTTACCTAATCGGCACGACATATATATATATATATGTCGTGCCGATTAGGTAAAACTGGTCAATTAGCAAGAACTCATCTAAAATTAAGTCCTTTCTAAAATTTTCTCTTATACGTTTAAAGATATATTTTTTTCATTTATGTTAATGTAAGAATTTATAATTTTGTACCAAGAGAAACTTTGAAAACCTACCTAACCTTATTACAACAAGCGCAATTTAATTTAGCCTAACCCAACTAAATATATTTTAGATACGTTAACATTAATTTAATAATAAACAAATACAATGAAATATATTTTTTCGTTATGTTCAGAATGATTTTGGCGAAATTATTGCATACACAAATTTTCACTTGTCCTATATGGCAGGTGAGCGTTGCTATTTAAGCCAAAATCGCAAGTTTTACCTAATCGGCACGACATATATATATATACGTATATATACGTATATATATACGTATATATACGTATATATATATGTATATACACATATATATATACGTATATATAATATATATATATATTATATATATATATATATATATATATATATATATATATATATATATATATATATATATATATATATATATATATATATATATATATATATATATATATATATATATATATATATATATATATATATATATATATATATATGTCGTGCCGATTAGGTAAAACTTCGATTTTGGCTTAAATAGCAACGCTCACTTGCCATATAAGACAAGTGAAAATTTGTGTATGCAATAATTTCGCCAAAATCATTCTGAACATAACGAAAAATATATTTCATTGTGTTTGTTTATTATTAAATTAATGTAACGTATCTAAAATATATTTAGTTGGTTAGGCTAAATTAAATTGCTCTTGTTGTAATAAGGTTAGGTAGGTTTTCAAAGTTTCTCTTGGTACAAAATTATAAATTCTTACATTAACATAAATGAAAAAATATATCTTTAAACGTATAAAGAAAATTTTAGAAAGGACTTAATTTTAGATGAGTTCTTGCTAATTGACCAGTTTTACCTAATCGGCACATATATATATATATATATATATATATATATATATATATATATATATATATATATATATATATATATATATATATATATATATATATATATATATAATATTATATATATATAATGAACCATTTATTGAGTGTTAATGAGACATATGAACCGCTCATTAGGAACCTCACCGATCAGGTCAGCAGCCATTTCAATAAACACCTTAGAACGTTACTGAAGGGGAATGATGAGTTAATTAAACATTTGTCACCTAGGTCTGCAACTCTTCCATATCTTTACGAGGTAATCAAGACAATTAATCCAGGGTACCCAGTCCGTCCTCTCATAAGTTCAGTAGGCTCAGCAACATACAACCTATCTAAATGGTTGGTCAAACTTCTTACTCCCATGGCTGGCAGGATCTCAGATGCACATATTAAAAATAATATTGACCTTACTGAAAGGCTTCAGAAATTAAATGTCCCACTTGACTTTACCCCAGTGAGATTTGATGTCACAGCTCTATTCATCAGAGTCCCTGTCCCTGACTTGCTTACGTACCTTGAAAAGGAGCTAGAAAACTTCTCCCTGCCCTACCACACGAACAAAATAATTGAACTGATCAAACTTTGTGTTACTGATTGCAAATTTGTGTTTAAAAGGAAATATTATGCTCAAAAACAAGGAATGGCAATGGGAAATCCCCTCAGCCTCTTACTCAGCAACTTTTATATGGAATTCTATGAGACCAGACTTTTTAAAAACATTCTCCCAGATAAATCTAGGTGGTTCAGATATGTAGATGATGTTCTTTGCCTATGGCCTAGGGATCACAACATTGATGAGTTCCTACCTAGACTCAGTGGTCTAGTACCTTCCATTAAGTTAAAAAACAGAACATGAAATAAACAACACTTTACCGTTCCTATATGTTTTAATCCATCGTGTTGACAGGAAACTCAAATTTACTGTCTACAGGAAATCCACCAGTGTGTCGTCATACATTCATTACTGTTCCAATCACGAATCTTGGAAGAAAAGGAATGTGTTCCTCACAAGGTTCTTAAGAGCCTTGTGCATCTGCAGTCCGGAGTATTTAGAGGACGAAATCAACAAGATATTGAACATAGCCACAAAACTGAGATACCTTAGGTAGGGATTTTGTCGAGAAGGCAAAAATTTGAGCAAGGAAGACTTTCTACAGGACTGACCCTATGGAAGTGATTGCCAGGAATAATGTACTAGTTTTACCATACAATGAGAACTTGGTCTGCCTGCATGAGGCATTAAAAAAGATTAATATAAAAACCTTGCTTTCAAAAACACTAGGACAGTGAAACAGAGGTTGATTAAACACACAACCTCTATCAAAGTTGGTGAGGTTTATAAGGTCCCATGCACTCAGTGTACTCTCTCATATATTGGTGAAGCATGTAAACCTCTGGAAACCAGAATAGCCCAACACAAATATTCAATCAAGACTGGGCAGGATTCGAACGTTATCTTTAACCATGTCAGTTCCTATAATCACCCACCGGGATGGGCTGAAGCCCAGATTACTGTACCCAACAGTTCCATCAGGTTAGTTAAGGTTCGTCAGGAAACAGGACAAGTGTTTCCTGACGCGGGTCTTAGTCAGATGATGACCCGCCGTTGAAGCTTTTGGTCATCTGACCGAGGCCTTCCGCTGGCTTACCGGTCCACCCCTTTAAAAATTATGGACAATTATAACCATGATATTTTTCCATCATAGAAACTTAATTGAATCTTCTCTCTTGGAACATGACAGGAATACCGTATATAACTCAAATTATGGGTTATACAAGCTCGATAGCTATTTATAGTGTATTGTACACAATCTTAAACAACAATGCGATACAAAAATCACAGGATTGCTCTTTATGCCAGGTGGGTTCATGATGGATAGGTGGCATTCGACCAGTGTCTATGCACCAGGTAAAACTGGTCAATTAGCAAGAACTCATTTAAAATTAAGTCCTTTCCAAAATTTTCTCTCATACGTTTAAAGATATATTTTCTCATTTATGTTCAAGTAAAAATTAACAGTTTTGTACCAAAAGAACCTTAGAATACTTACCTAACCTTATTATAACAAGCGCAATTTAATTTTGCCTAATCCAACTAAATATGTTTTAGATAAGTTTGCAATAATTTAATAATGAACAAACACAATGAAATATATTTATTTTTCTTTAGGTTCAGAATGATTTTTTGAGAAATTATTGCATATACAAATTTTTACTTGCCTTATTCGGCAAGAAGAGAGTTGCAAGTTTTACCTCTTCGGCACGACACATACATTAATTCGCCTTCAAGATGACCCAAAGACAAATAAATATTTAGCATCATCCAATTAATGGCTCTTTTGCCAGAGGTGCAGGTGCCACAGACGTCAGTGTTGTAATGTCCCACCGAACTGCTACTTCCCAGCTCCTCCATCAGAGTTTGCTTACTGTACTTCTTATTTTTAGGGTCTTATTAGCACCTTATTTTTCTCAGTTTCCATGGGTAATACCTATATTTGCTTGATGTCAATCATATGAAAATGTTGTGTTAATGTGAAATGTTAACTTTAGACAAATTGACTGGAACAATGTGATAGGAAATCTTGAGTCTAGTGACTTTCTTGATACGGTTCAGAATGTTTTTTTTTTTTTAACAGTTTGTGACAGAACCAACTAGAGGTAGCAACCTACTTGACTTGGTTCTTGCCAACAAAAAATCACTAATTAATAATCTTGCGGTTAATGATGAGCTTGGGGAAAGCTATCACAAATCACATAGCTTCAGTATATGTTGAAATTACCTAGATAACCGCAATCAAGTTTCTGTCCCAGACTTTCACTTGGCCGACTTGAAGGGGCTGAGAAATTACCTAGGTGGTCTAAATTGGGATGACCTGACTATGGGTCAGGTAGGTGGTTTTGGTTGCCAATATGACGTTTTCCAGAGCGTAGTTCTAGCTGCCCAGACAACTTTTGTTCCGAGTAGGGAAATTAGATCTAACAAAAATTATCCTAAATGGATGAACAATAGATTAAAATATCTCATTGGTCAAAAGAGAGGCATATTTAGGCTTATCAAAAGAGGGGATGGGCAGTTAAGAAATCAATATTTTCAATTAAAGAGAGAAATAAATAAAAGGAATAAGAAAAGCAAAAAGGGATTATGAGGTTAAGGTAGCAAAGGATTCGAAGACTAACCAAAAAGGGTTCTTTCAGGTATACAAAAGTAAGATTAGGGACAAGATAGACCCACTTAAGAGAAACTCAGGTCAGATCACTGACAATGATAAGGAAGATACTACCGAAATTCCAGAAATAATAAATTATGTAGAACAGGAAGATAATAAACTATGCTCGATTGGGGTAACTAGTGATATGGTCCTCAGACAAATAGAGAAAATAAAACCTTACAAAAGAGGAACTTAGCAAACCTTTGGCTAATCTTTTTAATATATCACTACAAACTGGCATAGTGCCAGACAAGTGGAAAATGGCAAATTTAATACCTATTTACAAGGCAGGTGACAGGTCCTTAGCTTCGAACTATAAATCAATAAGCCTTACCTCCATAGTTGGTAAATTTATGGAATCAATAATTGCCGAGGCAATTCGTAGCCATCTTGAAATGCATAAATTGATTAATGAATCTCAACACTGTTTTACTAAGGGGCGTTCCTGTCTTACGAATTTACTAACATTTTCACTAAGGTGTTTGAGGAGGTAGATCATGGTAATGAATATGATATTGTGTATATGGACTTCAATAAGGCTTTCGATAGAGCTCCACATCAGAGGCTACTGAGGAAACTTAAGGCACACGGAATAGGAGAATTTTTTTCCTGGGTAGAGGCATGGTTGACAAATAGGCAGCAGAGAGTTTGTATAAATGGGGAGAAATCAAAATGGGGACATGTCACAAGCGGTGTTCCACAGGGGTCAGTTTTTGGCCCCTTGTTGTTCACAATTTACATAAACGACATAGATGATGGAATAAATAGCAACATAGGCAAATTTGCTGATGACACCAAAATAGGCCATCCAATTCATTCTAATGAGGACATTAGAGCACTCCAGGATGATTTGAATAGACTGATGCAGTGGTCGGAGAAGTGGCAGATGCAGTTTAATATAGACAAATGCAAAGTTCTAAATGTTAGGCAGGACAATAACCATGCCACATATAAACTGAATAATGTAGATCTTAATACTTGTGATTGCGAAAAGGATTTAGGAGTTCTGGTTGGCAGTAATCTGAAACCAAGACAACAGTGCATAAGTGTTCGCAATAAAGCTAACAGAATCCTTGGCTTCATATCAAGAAGTATAAATAATAGAAGTCCTCAGGTTGTTCTTCAACTCTATATATCCTTGGTTAGGCCTCATTTAGATTATGCTGCACAGTTCTGGTCACCGTATTACAGAATGGATATAAATGCTCTGGACAACGTACTGAGGAGGATGACAAAGTTGATCGCATGTATCAGAAATCTTCTCAATGAGGATAGACTGAGGGCCCTGAATCTGCACTCTCTAGAAAGGCGTAGAATTAGGGGGGACATGATTGAGGTGTATAAATGGAAAACATGAATAAATAAAGGGGATGTAAACAGCGTGCTGAAAATATCCAGCTAAGACAGGACTCGCAGCAATGGTTTCAAGTTGAAAAAGTTCAGATTCAGGAAGGATATAGGAAAGCACTGGTTTGGTAATAGAGTTGTCGATGAGTGGAACAAACTCCCGAGTACCGTCATAGAAGCTAAGACGTTGTGTAGTTTTAAAAATAGGTTAGATAAATACTTGAGTGGGTGTGGGTGGGTGTGAGTTGGACCTGACTAGCTTGTGCTACTAGGTCTAATTGTGTGACCCGACTACCTGGAGTTTATCTTGAGAGGGTTAATTCCAGGTAGTCAGTTCTAAGCCGGGGAGTGACATGTACTTGCCTCGCATGGGTCAGTAGGCCTGCTGCAGTGTTTCTTCTTTCGTATTTTCTTATTAAACTTTTAAATTTTCTACGTCGTTAAATTTGATCTGAAGCTTATGAGTTAGTAACTGTGTATTTTCCCTTTTTTCTTCAGAGAAGAATATCAAGCTGCAGCTATAACAGACAAAGATGGATATCAAGCTGCAGCTATAACAGACAAAGATGGATATCAAGTTCCAAGTACTCATGGGATTAATGTGGCAGCACCTCCTCAATTACCACAATATCCCACATCCCTGACAGGATCTTGTAAAGTAGTCGACACTCCAAGTCAGGCTGAAGATAACCCAGTGGTTAGTGATGGCTTAAAATGCTCTATGAGTGACTCTCCTACAGGTTAGTATAATCTTTTTAGGTTGTTTTTCTTTTGTTAATCACCATAGCAAAAAATGTACTTTCTAATGTTCCAACATTAGTTAACATTTAAAATTAAATTTCTGTTGGGGTTAGAATTGAAGGTAAAAATTAACTAAACAAACATATTCTGTCATGGTGATTTTCACATTTGACAGATGTTTGTCCCGAATAAAATATTTTATCATGAAAATGACTTTTCACAAAAAGCAATCATTCTTTCACATTTTGGTATTTTGTGGCAGTTTTCCTGCATTTCTTGAAAGACAACAAGCAGATGACAGCTAATGAAAGTGTAACAGAATATGTTGTTCTTTGTATCACACGACCTTTTAATATGAGAAATAGATGACGTGTTAAAGGCAATTTATTCCATATTTTATCATATGTTCCATATCAAGTGGAAGGTTTCTTTATGTCTCTTTCAGAATATTCTCAGAAAGGTTTGGAATTTCAAGGAAACTATATGTCACATGACAAGGGTAGCATAGCAGGTATTAACGCAGCCTTCACCACAAGTACTCTTGTATGCTGGGCTTGGCAGATCACACAAGGAATGGACTATCTCACCACCAGAAAGGTATTGTGCTTTTGCTTTTATTGTTGACGCATGTCCCTGATTAACCACATCTTTTATGACTATATTACCAGTGGATGTAATATGCCTTGAAAATATTATTTGTTTCCATTAACAATATTTTTCCTGGTAAAAGGACACAGATACAACTAATGTAACATTTTATTGTGGCAACGTTTCGCTCTCCAGGAGTCGTTATCAAGCCGTTACTGTCGTAATGGCTTGATAAAGCTCCTTGAGACCGAAACGTTGCCACAATAAAATGTCACATTAGTTGCACTTGTGTCCTTTTACCTAACATATTGTGGGTAATTCTACCAAAATTAATACAACATTTATCCTGCCAGAACTATGTAGGGTCAGTTAAGAAGAGATCTTATAATAATACTAAATAAATGAAATGGATTAAAAATTATGAGATGAAACAGGTGAATTATAAATGTGGTCGGTGTTTCATCAGTGTTCTTCTTTGTGCCATTTTAAAGGATTTGTGGCTCATTAGCGGCATTAAAACCGTATATATTATAAGACCAGACTGAGGTAAAACACGTATATGATATATTTTATTACTTTGAGATGTTGGTTTCCTAGAGAAACATCTAATACTTGTAATTTAATCTTTCAGGTCCTTCATGGAGATTTGGCTGCACGAAATATTCTTCTATCAAATGACAATGTTGTAAAAATTAGTGACATTGGTCTGTCAAGAAAAATGTACAAGAAAGATGCCTATATGAAGAAAGGAGATGTATATAAAGAGTCTTCTTATGTTTTGATATTTCTCTGTGGCCAGGACAGAATTTTGATTCATAATATTTTCTAAATTTCTAGGCTTCTTAATTTTTTTTACAAGAAACTTAACTTAGATCAGAGATACTTTCCTTGGTTGGTTTCATTACTGTCGACTACAAACCAAAGTTACAACCCAAATTTCAGTTAAACTACAAATATATACAAACTTACTAAATGGTTAAACATTTAGAAAATAAAGTGATGACTTTCTAGAACTCTTCTTGCACTTATTTACAAATAATAGCTAATATTTTCTAGGAGTATTAATTAGCCAATTTGCTCATAAGAGAGTGTCAAAAAATCTTGATTAACTTGAATATTTTTTTTAGAAAGCATTTACATTATTTTTTGTTTTGCTGTTACTTTAATTAAATATGCCAAAGTTGCCACCATGTACATGCATTTTTTTACACACAGAAGCTTTTCCACTTCTGTTTTTTTGAAATTCCATTTAAAATATTTTGTGAACATTTTTATAATGTCTTAATTAATATGTTTAAAAGCTATTTTGTCTGTTGGTAGTTGTGTAATTTTTTTTCACAATTTCAGAATAATTTTATCAATGATATACACCAAGGTTCCTCACTTTGTTATTAATATTTTATTAAACATTTTATATTCCTTGAGTTATCTCTTCACTTTCAAGTACATACTAGTCGTAACCCATATTAAATTCTATCAATTATGTAGCACTCAAAAATGTGCTTTATTCTGTCACTTACAGTAGGTAGTACACAGTCAATACTTTATGCAACCGTCACTTACAGTAGGTAGTACACAGTCAATACTTTATACAACCGTCACTTACAGTAGGTAGTACACAGTCAATACTTTATACAACCGTCACTTACAGTAGGTAGTACACAGTCAATACTTTATACAACCGTCACTTACAGTAGGTAGTACACAGTCAATACTTTATGCAACCGTCACTTACAGTAGGTAGTACACAGTCAATACTTTATACAACCGTCACTTACAGTAGGTAGTACACAGTCAATACTTTATCAACCGTCACTTACAGTAGGTAGTACACAGTCAATACTTTATACAACGTCACTTACAGTAGGTAGTACACAGTCAATACTTATACAACGTCACTTCAGTGGTAGTACCATCAATACTTATACAACCGTCACTTACAGTAGGTAGTACACAGTCAATACTTTATACAACTGTCACTTACAGTAGGTAGTACACAGTCAATACTTTATACAACCGTCACTTACAGTAGGTAATACATAGTCAATACTTTATCAACCGTCATTTCAGTGGTAGTACAAGTCAATACTTTATACAACTGTCACTTACAGTAGGTAGTACACAGTCAATACTTTTAACGTCACTTCAGTAGGTATACAAGTCAATACTTTATGCAACTGTATACTGTCAACATATCTTTAATTATTTTACTTAAGTTGTCAGTATATTAAAGACTGATATTGAGTAAATCTTACACTGCCCAATTGTAGTAGAATTTAAAATACTTTTGAATAAAATACTTTGCAAATGCTTTCAGATCAAAGTTGTACATTACAATATATTTACTCTGTATTTAAATTTATTTACACACATTTCTGAAGAGATTTTTATTTGCTTAAAACAATTTATAAAGGAACAGACTTGTAAGGAAGCTGAAGGCCTTGGTCAAATGCCAAAAGCTCCAGGGGTGGGACTTCATATGACTAAGACACGCCTCAGGAAATACTTCTCTTGCTTCCTACGAATCTTACTTAGCCTAATCAATTCCTTATCTTCCTTTGAGCTTTTTATTAGCTAATATATAATTAATTTTCTTTCAGGATTTAATGCCAATTAAATGGATGTCAGTGGAAGGTATCCGTGACCTTATATTCAGCGTCCAGAGTGACGTGTGGGCCTTTGGTATCACCTTGTGGGAAATATTCTCTTTAGGGTCAACACCGTACCCTGGTATAGAGGTCAACAAGGACTTCCTTAACTTGCTTGAAAATGGCTACCGCATGGAAAAACCAAAATATGCCAACCAAGAAATGTTCGTATTTAGTTAATGATGTGTTTGAAAGCATGAATAATGTGTTGAGATGCTGTGCAGTTTCTTACTAATTACAGCCTTTTGGTCCTTTCAGTTTATATATATAATTTTGATTATTATTTGATTTACTTTGATTATTTTATCTCTATTTACTATTATTGTTGTGTTTCGGCTGAACCTCGACTATTGGATTGCTACAAATATTTTAATTAATGAGTTCTTGAATATTCCTGATCAATTGTGACCAATTGATTGATCAGAAAATTAACTGGTAGTATTTCATCCCAAATCAGGTTATATCACTAAGTTTGTAATAGAATATTTGTCCTAATAATAATGGGAACAGCTAAAAAAAATAAAAAGTCGAAATAATTTGAATCCTTGGACAATAAAGTACCTACCTGGAGGGTACTCCGGGGGTCAACGTCCCCTCGGCCCGGTCCACGACCAGGCCTCCCTGTGGACAGGACCTGATCAACCAGGCTGTTACTGCTGGCTGCACATAGTCCAACATATGAACCACAGCCCGGCTGATCCGGCACCTACTTTACGTTTCTGTCACGCTTACTCTTAAAGGCAGCCAGGGGTCTATTGGTAATTCCCCTAATACCTGGTGGGAGGATGTTCAACAGTCATGGGCCCTGGACACTTAATGTTTTCTCTTAGTGAAAGCAAAAATCTGGGAGTAATTTCCAAGTGTAGATTATGATGTATCTCTCTCGCCTGCGTTCCACTGAGTACAAGTCAAGAGCTTCCAAGCGTTCCCAGTAATTAAAGTGTTTGATGGAACTTATTCGTGTAGTAAAGGTCCTCCGTACATTATCTAGATCTGTAATTTCACCTGCTTTGACTGGATATATTAATGTACAGCAGTATTCCACACTTATGCAACATATGGAAATCTTTATTAAGGAAACGTTTCGCCACACAGTGGCTTCTTCAGTCCAATACAAAGTAGAAATGGGTAAGTAGAGGAGGATGTAATCAGTCCCTCAGCCTGGAATCGACTTTCACTTTTGTAGAAAGTACAGCATATGGCCGGAGAAGTGGCTAATATACTGTAGTCAGGTGAGTGGAAGCAGGAGGAGGCGGGGTCACAGTGGAATCATCAACTAGTGTAAGTTGGTCTTCTTTCAAAGGTTGGACAAATACAGAAGAATTCCTTGTATCAAGATACCATGATGTTACCCATTTCTACTTTGTTTTGGACTGAAGAAGCCACTGCATGGCGAAACGTTTCCTTAATAAAGATTCCCATATGTTGCATAAGTGTCTCAATCTTCAACTTGTCGGTTTCAAAACCATTTATCACGTATTCCAGCCTAGAGAGACCAAGTGATTTAAAAAGGATCATCATTGGCTTGGCATCTCTTGTTTTGAACGTTCTCATTATCCATCCTATCATTTTCTTCACAGATATGATAGTAGTGCTGTTGTGATCCTTGAAGGTGAGATCCTGAGACATTACCACTCTCAGGTCCTTCACATTACTTTTCCGCTCCATTGTATGATTAGAGTTTACAATATATACTAAGATCTATTTATTATCTCCTCCAGTTTTCCATACCGGAGTAGTTAAAATTTGTCTTCATTGAGCATCATATTGTTTTCCGTTGCCCATTGGTAAACTTGGTTTATATCTTCTTGGAGGTTTACCCTGTCCTCAATGGATGACACTCTCATGCAGATCCTTATATCGTCTCCAAACGATGACACGGTGCTATGGTTTACATCTCTGTCTATATCTGATATGAGGATGAGGAACAGGATGGGGGCGAGTACTGTGCCTTGAGGAACAGAGCTTTTCACTATGGCAACTTCTGATTTAACTCTGTTTACCACTACTCTTTGTGCTCGATTGGTTAGAAAGTTGAAGATCCATCTGCCCACTTTGCCAGTTATCCCTTTAGCAAGTATTTTGTGTGCTATTATACCATGATCGCGCTTGTCAGAGGTTTTTGCGAAATCTGTGTATATTACATCTGCACTCCATATCATAGTGGTCCAGTAGTTGTGAGAGGCACGAGCGACCCGCTTTGAACCCATGTAACCCTGAATTGTGTAGTTTTTGGGAATCTAAGTAGTTTGCAATCACGTTTCTTAGTACTTTCTCAAAGATTTTTTGATGTGGGACGTTAGAGCTATTGGTCTGTCGTTCTTAGCTAATGCTTTGCTGTCATGCTTTGTTTAGTGTGGCTATATCTGCTGTTTTTAGTGACTGGAATTTCACCTGAGCCTATGATCCTTCTCCATAGCACGCGAAAGGGGTTTCTTGGAGTTCTTAATAAACACAGAGTTCCACGAGTCTGGGCCTGGGGATGAGTGTATGGGCATGTTGTCAATGGCTTTCTCAAAGTCCAGTGGAGTTAGGGTAATGTCCGAAATTTGACATACATTGACGGAGTTTTGAGGCTCAATCATGAAAATATCATTTGGATTGTCGACTTTTAGACTGATTAGTCGTATTGAGATTTCAGTGTCTCACTGATTTCTTTGTTGTCATCTGTGTAAGCCACATCTTGTCTGACTGAGAACCCAATACTAGATGTGCTTTTTGCGTGTTTTTTTTTTTTTCATTTGAAAAGAAATATTTCAAATTTCTTTCAGTTTCACTAATCGCTTTTAGCTCCTCTTGTCTCTAGTAAGTAAGTTTATTCAGGAATACACAAATACAGTTACATAGATTATCATACATATCAGCATATGTGTAGAGAACCCAGGATAACCCAAAAAAGTCAGCCAAAGTGACTTATTTCCATTGGGGTCCTTGATCCCGTATGAATCCTTTAACTTAAGCTCAATACTTTCCAATTTCCTGGCCAGCGTTTCTTTCCCTGCATCAAATAATGTAGCATTCTTGAGGAGCTCAGTGATTCGTCGTCGTCTTCTGTAAGGGGAGCGTCTTTATCAGTTTACTTCTCTTCTTTTTTCTTAGGGGAATATGCCTTGAACATACTTCAGTTGCCAGGAAGTTGATCCTTTCAAGGCACTGGTTTGGATCCATGTTATTTAAGATATCTTCCCAACATATTTCATTTAAGAAAAGGTTCACCTGATCCCAGTTGATGTTCTTGTAATGGAAATTGAATTTTGTAAAGACACCTTCATAGCTGTGTGCAGTTTGCTGGTCAGGACCCTTGTGCATATAAGTCTGAACTTCGATTAGACTGTGATCGGAATTAGTCGTTTTTGATATTGTTATGTTTCTTACCAGGTTCTCATTATTTGTGAAAATAAGGTCAAGTGTATTTCTCAGTCTTGTTGGCTCCACTATCTGCTGGCTTAGGATGTGTTTATTGCAGAGATTTAGCAGCTCATGTGTGTGTGACTTTTCATATATGCTGCCTCCAGGGATTGTTTTTGCTATAACATTATTTGCTACATTCTTCCATTGTGTATGCCTTAGACTGAAATCACCAACCAGCACGATGTTTGCGGATGGAGCTGGAAGGCTTTCCAGACAGTAATCAATTTTCAGTAGCTGTTTCTTGAACTGATGGGAGGTTTCATCTGGTGGCTTATATACAACCACAATGACTAGGTTTTGGTTCTCGAACTTCAACTACATCATTTGTGTTCAGCGTCTCTATGCAAATGAGCGACTCTCTGACATACAGGCCAACCTCCCCTTTGTTACCTGTTCTTTCTGTGGCATCTGAAAAGGTTGTACCCAGTTATCTATATTTCGTTGTCAAATTGGTCTTTTGTGTGGGTCTCTGTGAAGGCTGCAAACATCACATTTCACACCTCTAGGAGTCAACTGATGAAAGGTATTTTGTTGTTGGTGCATGGCCTAAGGCCCTGTATATTAGCAAACATAAACGAGGTCATATTGTGTAATTGTTGGGAGAGTTTGCAGTTGGCATCAGTATCTGAGGTTCTGGAGGAGCAGGGGGGCCACTGGTTGTGCCTTCAGTCCAACAAGGCTCCAAGGTGGTCGAGTATTTTGGTTATTTCCTTCCATTTTCCTTCTACGTTTCCTGCCACTAAAAAATCACTTGCAGTGGGGTTTTCGTAACTACTATGGTTTATTTTATGGGGTTTGTACCTCCTGGTCCCTTTTAGATAGGATACAGGGCAGTTGGTGTTGTAGCATTGTTTTTGGAGGACTGAAGCAAGGCACATTTTAGACAGGTGGTCACGACATTTTGTGGGATGTTCAAAGTTGCATGTCCCATTTGTTTTTCCTGATATTCCATGCTTAAAAATGCCACAATCATAGAATCTGCACCATTTTTCTTTTGGTTGGATGGAATTTGTGGTAGATGTGTTTCTCAGTTTGTGTAGTTTCTAGGACTGCATTACAATCTTCAGTAGCCAAACCAGAGCCACCGCCATCTGTTTCCAGGAGACCAACATTTTTCCCGGTAGAAGACTCTTCCTCTACTACCTCTGTAATGTGGGCTGTGGTTTTGTGTAATGGTGGTAGTATTTTTCAGGTTTAGTGGTGGCTGTGGTAGTCTTTAGCAGAGTATGGATTAGCACTAAGGCTGGAGGCTGAGTCTATCTCACTACAAGAGCTGGTGGCTGAGTCTTGGTTAGCAATATTGCTGGGGGTTAGGATAGCTGATTTTTTTGTTTCCTGTATTTTTTCCGTGGGTGACTATTTCCGAGTCATCTGTTGTAGTATGGGGTGAATATTCTGTATTATAAGTTTTACTCCTCTCCCTTCCTCCCATGTTCTATATATCTTGGGTAGACTGTCCAAGAGTTTCTCTTTGTTTTCTTGTTTATTATTTACCACCCTCCTGAGTATTTTCTGATACCTGTCCAAAGCTCCATATCTTTATTGCAAATTCAGAAACACCTTGCTAGTTGGATGCCATTTTTAGAAGCAGTGTTTATTCTTGCACAAGAGATATGATGTTTGGAAAAACACAAGTTGCATGTGATCCTGGATTTCAACCAATGACCTTTTCACATGTCCCACAGGTGTACCGTACTCACATCCTGCCTGTATCCTACTTCAGTCTGCGTGTTGAAAAACATGATTTCCACTTTACCTTTCAGCTCTGCACTGGTTGTTTAAGGGTGACAGTAATAGGGTATGTGAGATGTATTTAAAAACCAAGACTTGCTACCCATCAAAAACATTTGTGTATAATATCACAAAATTTTCCAATTTGGGTACATTTCCCGATCTCCGCACATACACAAGTCAAGACCATGATTTCTTGCTAAGATTAGTTTATTGTGGTGTGTATACCTGGAGAGAGTTCCAGGGGTCAACGCCCCTGCGGCCCGGTCTGTGACCAGGCCTCATGTTGGATCAGAGCCTGATCAACCAGGCTGTTACTGCTGGCTGCACGCAGTCCAACGTACGAACCACAGCCTGGCTGGTCAGGAACCGACTTCAGGTGCCTGTCCAGTGCCTGCTTGAAGACAGCCAGGGGTTTGTTGGTAATCTCCATGATGTATGCTGGGAGGCAGTTGAACAGTCTTGGGCCCCTGACACTTATTGTGTTGTCTCTCAACGTGCTAGTGGCACCCCTGCTTTTCATTGGGGGGATGTTACATCGCCTGCCGAGTCTTTTGCTTTCGTAGGGAGTGACTCTCGTGTGCTAGTTTGGTACTAATCCCTCGAGAATTGTCCACGTGTATATAATAATGTATCTCTCCCGCCTGCATTCTAGGGAGTACAGGTTTAGGAACTTCAAACGCTCCCAGTAATTGAGGTGGTTTATCGAAGTTATGCGTGCCGTGAAGGTTCTCTGCACATTTTCTAGGTCAGCAATTTCACCTGCCTTGAAAGGTGCAGTTAGTGTGCAGCAATATTCCAGCCTAGATAGAACAAGCGACCTGAAAAGTGTCAACATGGGCTTGGTATCCCTGGTTTTGAAGGTGTGTGGTATATGTCGGGTCAGAGATGCTTGGGTGGGTAGCGCTGCCAGGCGTATATGGTAACAACATTACCATTGGGTATGTGGCACTGTATATGATGCAAGAGTTTTTAGTTCCATTTTGTTGAATCACTATCAATGAATCGTTTCACTACAATTTAGATTCCATTTTGTATCAGTATTCTGGTCTTTTAATTGTATGATAACTCAAATATTTGTGCGTTTCTCACCTTAACCAAAGTCTTCAACAAAACTGTACTGTTCCTTCTCTTGATTTATGAAATTTTATTGTTTAATGTCTAGCAGTAATAACATCTATTACACACTCAGTTATTAAAAAAATATCCAAGAATTTGAAGAGGAAACTTTAGACATCACTTTTGCTTGTTCTAGACTATTATTATTTCGTGGAAAGACTGAAATGTAACCTAAAATGTCCTATCCAATTAGTGGTTTAGTTGTGAACTGCTCAAGACACAGTATTCTTTATTGTCCATTTCCAGATATGATTTGCTAATACAGTGTTGGGAAAAGGAACCCATAAACCGGCCCAGCTTCGCTCGAGCTGCTGAACATCTAGCTGCTCTTATGTTGCCAGATCTTAAAGGAGTAAGTAGTAAACTTATTAGTTTGCTCCACATTATGTGAGTTGGGAATTGTCTTTATACTTTTAAGTATTTTAAAAAACTGTGTTGGGACGACATCCTTTTTATGTGATAATCAGTGTTATACAGGTTTATGTTCTTCAAAGAGTCTCTTATGTTTGTGTTCCATAATAAAGTGCTAGTACATAGGAGTTAATTTATAATATTAATATCAATAAGGATGTAATAGCATGAACTGTTGATCTAATATAGAGGAAACCTGGTTGTGAGAATAAAGTGTTTGTCTCACGTTCACAGATGGAGGAAAAACAATCTAAGAACATGCTGTTTAACATAACCATAAAAATAACTACATGTGTTTCTGTCGCTATGCGATTCGAAAACAATATTTGCAAGACAAACAACTATCTGATATTATACTGACGCCAAATGACTTCGAAAAGACGATAAAAGACATGCCCATGCACTCTGCCTCAGCCCCAGACTCATGGAACTCCGTGTTCATCAAGAACTGCAAGAAACCCCTATCACGTGCTTTTAACATCGTGTGGAGAGGGAGCTTGAACACTGGGGTCCCACAGTTAATAAAAACAACAGACATAGCCCCACTCCACAAAGGGGGCAGTAAAGCAATAGTGAAGAACTACAGACCGATAGCGCTAACATCCCATATCATAAAAATTATTGAAAGGGTTCTGAGAAGCAAGATCACCACCCATCTAGATATCCATCAGTTACACAACCCAGGGCGACATGGGTTTAGAGCAGGTCGCTCCTGTCTGTCCCAAGTACTGGACCACTACGACAAGGTCCTGGATGCTCTAGAAGACAAACAGAATGCAGATGTAATATACAGACTTTGCAAAAGCCTTTGACAAGTGTGACCATGGTGTAATAGCGCACAAAATGCGTGATTAAGGAATAACAGGAAAAGTTGGTAGATGGATCTATAATTTCCTAACAAATAGAACACAAAGAGTAGTAGTCAACAGAGTAAAGTCTGAGGCGGCTACGGTGAAAAGCTCTGTTCCACAAGGCATTGTACTCGCTCCCATCTTGTTCTTCATCCTCATATCGGACATAGACAGGGATATAAGCCACAGTGCCGTGTCTTCCTTTGCAGATGACACCCGAATTTGCATGACAGTTCCTCCTTTGAAGACACTGCAAGACTCCAGGCAGACATCAACCAAATCTTTAAATGGGCTGCAGAAAACAATATAAAGTTCAATGAAGAAAAATTTCAATTACTCAGATATGGAAACCATGAGGACAATAAAACTTCATCGGAGTATAAAACAAATTCCAACCACACAACAGAGCGAAAAACAAATGTCAAAGACCTCGGGGTGATCATGTCAGACGATCTCACCTTCAAGGACCATAACATTGTATCAATCGCATCTGCTAGAAAAATGACAGGATGGATAATGAGAACCTTCAAAACCAGGGATGCTAAGCCCATGATGACACTCTTCAGGTCGCTTGTTTTATCTAAGCTGGAATATTGCTGCACACTAACTGCACTTTTCAAGGCAGGTGAAATTGCTGACGTAGAAAATGTACTGAGAACCTTCACGGCCCACATAACTGCGATACACCACCTAAATTACTAGGAACGCTTGAAATTCCTAAACCTTTACTCCCTAGAACGCAGGAGGGAGAGATACATGATTATATACACCTGGAAAATCCTAGAGGGACTAGTATCAAACTTGCACATGAAAATCACTACCTAAATCACTACCTACGAAAGCAATAGATTTGGGAGACGGTGCACCATCCCCCAATGAAAAGCAGGGGTGCCACTAGCACGATAAGAGACAACACAATAAGTGTCAGGGGCCCAAGACTGTTCAACTGCCTCCCAGCATACATCAGGGGATTACCAATAGACACCTGGCTGTCTTCAAGCAGGCACTGGACAGGCACCTATAGTCAGTACCTGACCAGCAAGGCTGTGGTTCGTACGTTGGATCACGTGCGGCCAGCAGCAACAGCCTGGTTGATCAGGCCCTGATCCACCATGAGGCCTGGTCACAAACGGGCCGCGGGGGCGTTGACCCCTGGAGCTCTCTCCAGGTATACTCCAGGTGTACAGTTTAACCCTAGCCCAGTGTACCTCATAACACACTGTAGCAACGATGCAGAGAGTGCTGACCCTAGCCCAGTGTACCTCATAACACACTGTAGCAACGATGCAGAGAGTGCTGACCCTAGCCCAGTGTACCTCATAACACGCTGTAGCAACGATGCAGAGAGTGCTGACCCTAGCCCAGTGTACCTCATAACACGCTGTAGCAACGATGCAGAGAGTGCTGACCCTAGCCCAGTGTACCTCATAACACACTGTAGCAACGATGCAGAGAGTGCTGACCCTAGCCCAGTGTACCTCATAACACGCTGTAGCAACGATGCAGAGAGTGCTGACCCTAGCCCAGTGTACCTCATAACACACT
The DNA here is from genome assembly GCA_009830355.1 of Cherax destructor. Classification (NCBI taxonomy): domain Eukaryota; kingdom Metazoa; phylum Arthropoda; class Malacostraca; order Decapoda; family Parastacidae; genus Cherax; species Cherax destructor. The sequence continues at coordinate 21,099 of WNWK01031575.1, forward strand.
GTGCAACGATGCGAAGTGCTGACCCTAGCCAGTGTACCTCATAACACACTGTAGCAACGATGCAGAGAGTGCTGACCCCTAACCCAGTGTACCTCATAACACACTGTAGCAACGATGCAGAGAGTGCTGACCTAGACCAGTGTACCTCATAACACACTTAGCAACGATGCAGAGAGTGCTGACCCTACCCAGTGTACCTCATAACACGCTGTGACAACGATGCAGAGAGTGCTGACCCTAACAGTGTACCTCATAACACACTGTAGCAACGATGCAGAGAGTGCTGACCCTAGCCCAGTGTACCTCTAAACACTGTAGCAACGATTGCAGGAGTGCTGACCCTAGCCCAGTGTACCTCAAACACACTGTGCAACGATGCAGAAGTGCTGACCCTAGCCCAGTGCCTCAAACACTGTAGCAACGATGCAGAGAGTGTGACCCTAGCCCAGTGTACCTCATAACACGCTGTAGCAACGATGCAGAGAGTGCTGACCCTAGCCCGTGTACCTCATAACACGCTGTAGCAACGATGCAGAGAGTGCTGACCCTAGCCCATGTACCTCATAACACGCTGTAGCAACGATGCAGAGAGTGCTGACCCTAGCCCAGTGTACCTCATAACACTTTTGTAGCAACGATGCAGGAGTCTTGACCCTAGACCAATTACCTCATAACGCTGTAGCAACGATGCAGAGAGTGCTTGACCCACCCGTGTACCTCATAACACGCTGTAGCAACGATGCGAGTGCTGACCTAACCCAGTGTCTCTAACACACTGTAGCAACGATGCAGAGAGTGCTGACCCTAGCCCAGTGTGCCTCATAACACGCTGTAGCAACGATGCAGAGAGTGCTGACCCCTAACAGTGTACCTCATAAACACTGTAGCAACGATGCAGAGAGTGCTGACCCACCCAGTGTACCTCATAACACACTTTCTAGCAACGATGAAATGCAAGCCCAGTAGTGCCATAACATGTACAAATGCAAGAGTTAATTCAGTATTTAGAATTAATGATATAAAACAAATAAAAACAGGTATTCACAAGGTATCACACTGATACTGACATCTCAACTTCAATATCAACGGGAAATTAAGACACATTTCTTAGTTACCTTCCATAAGAAACTCTCATAATCAACTTATCATCGTTGAAGAGTTGAAAGATACCGGAAGAAGCACTCAGAATACTCTTAAAATTGAAATACTAGTTGTTGAAAACCAGTATTTATTTATTTTTTTACATTTCTTCTATAAAAAGTGCAACTTGGGACCTACACAAGTCAAAATCAATCCAAACTGTTCTTTAGTAAAACTGACCAATATTTAAGATTTAATTAAGTATTTAGGAAAGTAACATCCATATCATAAAATGCATCGTTTGTTAAAACTGATGTTTCCCAACAGATTTTATTCATAGGGTAGAACTAAACCCAAAGGGTTCTATAGCCGCTGAAATTTTGGCTTAGATTCATTCCTTCCATTTAAGGGAAGAAATCAACATTG
>WNWK01031576.1:0-22604 GCA_009830355.1 Cherax destructor
CTAAACAAGCATGCTAAACCAAAAAGCATGCTCACGGCATGCAAACAACTCTCACGGCATGCAAAACAACATGCTACACAGTATGAAAGGGGAAAGCAAACAACTCTACACAGCATTAACAAGCATGCTACACAGTATGCTCACGAGCGCTAAACAAGCATGCTAAACAAGCATTTAAACGAGCATCTAAACGGCATGCTACAGCATGCTAAAAAGCTGCCACGAACTAAAAGCTGTAACACATGCTAAACAAGCACTACACGGCATGCTAAACAAGCATGCTCCCGAGTATCTACGAGGCATCTAAACAACTTCAAACGGGGCATCTAAACAGGCATGCTAAACAAACGCTACAGAGCATGCTACAAACATGCTAAACAAGCATGCTACGACATGCTAAAAGCATGCTCACACGAGCATGCTAAACAAAGCATGCTAACGTATCTACACGAGGCATGCTAAACAAGCATTCTAAACAGCATGCTAAACGGCATTAAACAGAGCATGCTACAGGCATGCTAAACAGCATGCTAAAAAATGTCACGAGCATGCCAAGCATCTCAGAGCATGCTAAACAGGCATGCTACAAGTATGCTACACGAGCATGCTAAACAAGACTAAGAGCATGCTAAACGAGCATCTAAACAAGCTATCTCACGAGCATGCTAAACACATGCTAAGCAGTGCTACACGGTTTTAAACAAGCATGCTACACGAGCATGCTAAACAAGCATGCTACAGTATCTAGGCATGCTAAACAAGCATGCTAAACGAGGCATGCTCCCGAGCATTAAAAAAAGCATGCTACACGAGCAATGCTAAGTGCCTAGTCAAATTACTGACAAATTTACTTGTCTTTTTGCATATTCAGTCGACTTAAAAATAAATTTAATAAACAGTCCATTGATACATAATATTATTTACCATTACCCTACTGAAAATATATGTAACATGTATGTAAACGAGTTGTTTGACACTTCTTGGCTGACAAGTTCATGCCTGTAACATTTTACTATATGCTGAAGCTTTTTGTATTAAGTTCATATGCAGGCAAAGTGAAGAAATGAGGGGTCTCTAACAGGATACAAAATCAGCATGATCTAGATCCAGAAAAAAAATAGAGTTAAACCAGTAGGGTATACAGCCCTGGGCTCATTCAACATTTAATGAGCACCGGATCCAAACCACCATTATCATCATAGGCTCCTCCTTCACAAAATTACATCCCAAGAGCAAATAAAACTTTCCCAAAAGGTATCACAGAGTTAAGAAATGAAAGAGTAATTCATCAAAATTTTTGCGAGTTGTTTGAAGACGTAAAGCAAAGTAGGTTTCAAGCAGTGAGAATGTCATTTCTAAGTAAACCAACTAAAACTAATAATAATAATAATAGTCTTTATTTCTTCAAGTACATGGCATACTATCTGAAACCCCCTGGTTATGCAGAGCATTTGAGCAGCAGATTAATCTTGTCCCCTAGGATACGATGACGCAGTCAACTAACACCCAGGACCTACTTACTGCTAGGTGAACATGGACAGCAGGTGTGAGAAACATGCCCAACGCTTCCCCCGTGGGGGGATCGGTCGGACCTCAGTGAGCTAGGCGCTCAATCAAGCCAAGAGCAGTCAGAAAGAATAACTGTTTCAAAAACTAAAAAAAAAAATTACACTAATAATAAAAACTGCTAAAACCCTCAATAAAAGTGTTTGCTGTTCATGAACAACGTGTCCAACATGGCAGACTTCCGGTTTAATGACGTTAAGTTATTTAGGGGCAGACCTAAATTAGTTGTAGGTTACCTAAGTGAGTGTGGCAACTACATAACAGTACAAGCTTCCCTTCCTTTCCGAAGGTGAGCAAGCTGTTTCCTAACGAGAAGTGATTTGGTGAAGCCTAGAATGTCCCTCCATGTTCTCTCCTGCAATAGGTGAAGGGCAAGTGCATTTCCCTGGCTCCATCCACTGAACTCTCTGTTGCTACTTGGTCTTCTTGGCCCTTGATGGCCCTCCACCCCATCAAGACTGCTAAACCTATCAACTGCACAACTCTAGAACAAATATGCAATGAAATAATATAAAATTCAGATTAATTTTCAATGAATAAATAAAATAATAATAATAATAATAATAATAATAATAATAATAATAATAATAATAATAATAATAATAATAATAATAATAATAATAAATTTTTATTATTATTATTATTTATTATTCACATTCAGAAGGAACTATGCAGAGATGAGAGGCTTCTAAGGAATATCCCATGGTATGAAATTGACTGGAGAGAACCCACGAGATGCTGGAGGGCCTCGCCGAAATACCTGGGGACAACCAAGGTTTACATTAACGGAGTGTGAAATAAAGACATAGAGGAGTCCTTGGTTTATCAAGCAGCAGAGGCCAAACGAAGGTGCAAATGATCTGGAAAAGTACAGAACCCTAGAACTAAGTAATAAGGCTGAAGTAGAGGGAGGTATTCATAATAGATGAGAAGTTTGCGAGGAATTAGCAGAAGATTTAAGAAGGTATTCATTGAGAAAAAGAGGATGGTGCCGAATACAGGGGGCGAAAGGCTTCCTCAGCATATTAGCGTGCTCTACAACATGTCCTAGGATGGGAATCTAACGGGGAACAGCGAGAGATTTGAATTCAGGACAGTATCACTGACACGTATACTGTCAAAGTATTAGAAAAGATTATCACGAAAAGACTAGTTGAGGGACCTAGAAAAGTGGGACTTTTGCAGAAAACCAGCATAGATTTAGGGAAAGTAAGTCTTGCCTCACTAACCTCTGGAGTTCTATAACATCATAATGAAAGTAAGAAAGACAAGAATGGGTATCACAAATAAGAAGAGCAAACGGATTACGAGGTAAAGTTCTACACTGGATCAAGGAATATCTAATGAATGGAAGACAAAGGGTGATCGTAAAGGCAGATGTTTTGGGATGAGAAAGTGTAATAAAGTAGAGGTTTCAAAGAATCAATTCCATGACCCTTACTTTCTTAATATACATAAATGACCTGCCGAGGGGATTCACTCATATGTTTGACTCACGAAATCATAATGACACGATTGCAAACAAACCATACCACGGGCGGGGATAGAACCCACGATCAGTCATAAACTCAGACCGACGCGCTAGCCACTGGACCAGCTGGTGACCAAAGATTCGTCCAACTAGGTATTTATACCATAGGAAGGGTAGCATAGGCACCACTGTCATTGGTGCCTAACCTACCCTTCCTATGGTGTATAAATATACCTAGTTGGACAGAATCTTGTTGTAGCCAGCTAAACATTGCTCACACTAGTTAGAAATTAATACTCTTTAAGTTCTGTAATCTTTACTCATCTTACAAGGGATGAATGGCAAGCATGACAACACCTCTCAAACAGTGAGAGGGTAAGGTTCTTGTTCATGTTATTTGTCTGAAGAATTGCAATACTGTGCGTCAATAATCAAAAAGAGTACCAGGAAGCTGTACACCAATGATGGACCGTGTAAAAACTGTTTGAAGTCTTAATTGAAACATTTGCTAGAGAGAAAATTGCATATTTTATGGTGCTGTGACAATATTTGCACTAATAACTCATTACAGTTGTGACCGGGTGTGGACGTGTCAATGGCTCATTACTTTGTAATTGTTCATGATTATAACCATGTATAGACGTGTAGATGATTCATTCCTTTACTTGTCATGATTGTGACCAGATCTACCTGGAGTTCATTACCTTCGTAACTTGTTCAGCTATCAAAACTTTGGGGCCCAGTCCCTGGACCTATTATGTACCTTTGTAATCTTTTGACTACCGCCCCAGGATGGGTATGGGGTGCATAATAAAGATATTAAACTAACTAAACTAGCCAGCTGGCGAGTGCCCCCGCCCGTGGTATGGTTTGTGTCACTCATATGTTTCATTCCTTGATGATGATGAAGCTAATAAATGGATGAGTACACTAAGGGCAACCTCATTAAGTGTGAAGGGGCCAAAACTTTCAGTTTGCCAGGAGTCGCCAGATCCTACCACGTGAGCCAGTTGTTTAAAATTTATTCCTACAGCTAGTCCTACGTGTGTATGCAATATCACAAAGTACAATAAAGTGGAAACACGAAAGGGTGTACAAATTTGTGGAACTAATAAAAGAATGTATTGGTGGCAAAAGCTCTCGCTTCACACGGTGAGGGTCCGGGTTCGATTCCCGGCGAAGGGTGAAACATCGGACGTTTTTCCCCTTACACCGATTGTCTATGTTCACCCATCAGTAAAATGGGTACCTGGGTGTTAGTCGACTGGTGTGGGTCGCATCCTGGGACAAAACGACAAAATTTTCCCCAAAAAAATGCTCTGCATAACAAGGGCTTTCTATATAGTAGTATGGCATTGAGGTCAGCTAGGCCTGTATACCTTGTACATGTACTTGAGTAAATAAATTTATTATTATTATTAAAAAACAGCAGAGTGCCAGTGAAGGCAACAGTAAACCCAGTACATATCGAAGAACTTCCTTTAGGTAAATCCTCACACCAGTGTCATAGCAAAAAAACAGTGTCACCATATTTACTAGAAAAGCTAAATACAGTACCTGAAAAGCTAAACTCAGTGATATATAAAGTGGCCAAAACCTAAGATGTGAGTGGTGAGGTGCTAAAAGTTAGTTTAAATCTTTATTATGCATCCCATACCCATCCTGTGGGCGGTAGTCAAAGATTACAGATGTACATAATGGGTCCAGGGACTGGGCCTCAAAGTTGATATATTTTATCTAGTGACAGATTAACCAGTATTAAATAATAATATAATATCTTTATTTACTACAAGTACAAGGTATACAGACCATAGCTGACATCAATGACATACTACTATATAGAAAGCCCCTTGTTATGCAAAGCATTTCGGGCAAAATTTGGTCCTTGTCCCAGGATGGACTCCCCTAGTCGACTAACGCCCAGGTACCATTTTACCGATGGGGGAACATAGACAACAGGTGTAAGAAACGTCCAATGTTTCTATCCCGCTGGAATCGAACGCAGACCCTCGTCGTGTGAAGCGAAGCTCTAGCGACCAGGCCACGGGCACCAGCATTGGCCATGCCGGTAACTAAACTGGATGCCACTTGTAAGATGCCCTAACTGCAGAAGCAAACTGCGCCTCAGCCTGGTTGGTAAGGTTACACTATTATTCTTCCTTCCTCACGTAGCCGGCACATTTGACAACCAAATACGGTGCCGAAACGACTTGCCTTTCCCAGCCTTGCTTCCCGCTCCGGCCGCTCTTTCCCCCTGCACCCCGTCCTCTAAATACGCCGTTTATTTATAAACACATTTAAGTACATTTATTTCTGAACGATCTAAGCTGACAAGAAAATATACTGACTCTTAATTCATTTGAAACAATACGTTACTGTATGGTGTAAGAACGGACTGAATAAACAGGCCACCTCCATTTACAACTTTCATTACACTCCCCCAAAAACCCCATCCGCCCTCATCTGCACGGTGTGACCCACTGCACTACAAGCTGCCACACTGAGAATAATTCACCACTCGGGATTATCCAGTGGTTGGGCAAATTACCAGCAATATTCAACAGTTGTGAGGTCCAGTTAGCAAGGTGTCCACAGGACTATACCACCACCACTGTCCTATAGCATTCATCCTTTTTTTCATACAGAAATCGGCATACAAATTGCTGACGCTACTGTCTGAGCGATCTGCAAGGAGTTCATTAATACACGCATGTGTTGGGAGACCGTGGTCGTTAATAACCACAAGCAGAAAATTATGCACTACTTCACTAAATCATCTAAATTTAGAAGCATTCACCCCGGGTCTTCAATGTATGTGAGTCCACAGAGTTAAGTAATAATAACAGTTATTTCAACAAAGTACATTATACAAGTGATACAGACCTAGCTGACATTACTGACATACTTTATGAAAGCCCCTTGTTATGCAGAGCATTTCGGACAGCCTCAGTTAATCTTGTCCCCACAATGCGACCTACAACAGTCGACTAACACCCTTGTACCTACCTGCTAGGTGAGAAGGGGCAGCAGGATAAGGAAACATGCTCAACGTTTCACCCATCCCGAGGATCGATCCGGTGTCTTTTAAAAAAAAATCTGTATAACTGACCACCCAGTAAAGTAGGTATTTTTGAGCAGGGTGACTAATTCCATCTCAGGTTGCCACTCCCATCAAACTCACATTCTGTCATAAATAACAATCTGTTTCACTGGATGTTGTTCTTCACGTTCGGTATATGTCGTGTCTTGATCTCTAGCCTTGATGCTGGTGAGGGACTCTTGATCTCTCAGCACCAGCCTTGATGCTGGTGAAGGACTCTGATCTCTCAGCACCAGCCTTGATGCTGGTGGGGGACTCTTGATCTTCAGCACCAGCCTTGATGCTGGTGAGGGAATCTTGATCTCTCGCACCAGCCTTGATGCTGGTGAGGGACTCTTGATCGCTCAGCACCAGCCTTGATGCTGGTGAGGACTCTTGATCTCTCAGCTCCAGCCTTGATGCTGGTGAGGGACTCTTGATCTCTCAGCACCAGCCTTGATGCTGGTGGGGGACTCTTGATCTTCTCAGCACCAGCCTGATGCTGGTGGGGGACTCTTGATCTCTCAGCACCAGCCTTGATGCTGGTGAGAGATTTCTTGATCTCTCAGCATCAGCCTTGATGCTGGTGAGGGAATTTTGATCTCTCAGCACCAGCCTTGATGCTGGTGAGGGAATCTTGATCTCTCAGCACCAGCCTTGATGCTGGTGAGAAATCTTGATCTCTCAGCACCAGCCTTGATGCTGGTGAGGGAATCTTGATCTCTAGCACCAGCCTTGATGCTGGTGAGAGAATCTTGATCTCAGCACCAGCCTTGATGCTGGTGAGGAATCTTGATCCTCAGCACCAGCCTCGATGCTGGTGAGGAATCTTGATCTCTCAGCACCAGCCGATGCTGGTGAGAGAATCTTGATCTCTCAGCACCAGCCTTGATGCTGGTGAGGGAATCTTGATTCTCAGCACCAGCCTTGATGCTGGTGAGGGAATCTTGATCTCTCAGCACCAGCCTTGATGCTGGTGAGGGAACATGATCTCTCTCACCAGCCTGTGCTGGTGAGGACTCTTGATCTCTCAGCACCAGCCTTGATGCTGGTGAGGGACTCTTGATCCAGAGAATGGACCTGTCTTTCAACTCTTTGGAGTAAACCTGAATGTTGCCTGTATGATCCCTAGGAGTTTAGTGTTTCTTCAAGATAATAATGATAATGATACCGTAGTAATAATAACGAAGGGATTTTGATTCAAGGGATTGAACTGCTCTCCTCTTCATTCGATAAAACTTCACTTCGTCTCGTTTCCCAGGCTTGCTCAGGACACTACTACTACCTGAGTCTACCTGGAGAGAATTCCAGGGGTCAACGCCCCCCGGCCCGGTCTGTGACCAAGGTAAACCTAATTCCTTGGATCATGAGCCCTTCACCGTATTAAAGCACTCTTCGTGAAGGGCAGGTAGCTCCAATTTCTTGACCAAAAAACCCTATACAAGCAATAAGTCACTCCATTAAGGTGGTTAGAGGCAGGCCCAGAAGCTGAAGCTGCTGGGTTCACTTCTTTCCTGCCTTCGAGTCTTATCATTACCAAATGTTCAAGATATGTCAAAGTATTTTATCCACAGTGGTATATTACAGACCATTCTGGAAAAATACCTGACTTTGCTCCTGTAAATAAAGCATTGACACGTGTGTGTGTGTGTGTGTATGTACATGTGTGTATGTGTATGTGTGTATGTATATACATGTACTCACCTAATTGTACTCACCTATTTGGTTGCAGGGGTCGAGACTCACTCCTGGCCCCGCCTCTTCGCTGTCTGCTACTGGGTCTCTGCCTCCTGCTCCATGAGCTTTATCATACCTTGTCTTAAAACTATGTATGGTTCCTGCCTCCACTATATCATTCTCTAGTCCATTCCACTTCCTGACTTACTCTGTGGCTGAAGAAATGTTTTCTGACATCCCTTTGACTCATCTGAGTCTTCAGCTTCCAGTTGTGTCCCCTTGTTTCTGTGTTCCCTCTCTGAAACAACCTGTCACTATCTACCTTGTCAATTCCCCGCAGTATTTTGTATGTCGTTATCATGTCTCCTCTGACCCTTCTTTCCTCCAGTGTTGTTAGTCCTATTTCCTCAGCCTTTCTTCATAAGACAGACCCCTGAGTTGTGGAACCCAACCTTGTCGCAAACCTTTTCACTTTCTCTAGTTTCTTGACGTGCTTGACCAGGTGTGGGTTCCAGACTGGTGCTGCATACTCTAGTATGGGCCTGACGTATACGGTATACAGTGTCTTGAACGATTCCTTGTTAAGGTAACGGAACGCTAATCTTAAGTTTGCCCCGTCGCCATATTTCCGCGGTTATCTGGTTGATTGTGCTTCCGGAGACGGCTTGGTGTTATACTCACCCCAAGGTCTTTCTCCTTTGTTGAGGTTTGTAGCCTTTGTCCACCTAGCCTGTACTCTGTCAGCGGTCTTCTTTGCCCTTCTCCGATCTTCATGACTTTGCATTTGGTGGGGTTAAATTCGAGAAGCCAGTTGCTAGACCAGATGTCAAGCTTGTCCAGGTCACTTTGAAGTCCTGCTTGGTCTTCATCCGATGTGATTCTCCTCATTAATTTCCATCATCTGCGAAAAGGGACACTTTTGTCTATCCCATCCGTCATGTCATTCACATATAGCAAGAATAGGCACTGGTCCTAGGACTGACCCCTGCATTACCGCTCGTCACAGGCGCCCACTGTGATACCTCATCCGCACCATGACCCGTTGTTGCCTCCCTGTGAGGTATTCCCTGATCCATTCCAGTTTCCCTTCCTGTTATACACGCTTGGTCTTCCATCTTTTTACTAATCTCATGTGAGGAACTGTGTCAAAGGCCTTCCTGCAGTCCAAGAAAATGCAGTCAACCCACCCTTCTCTCTCTTGCCTTACCTCTGTTACTTTATCATAAAAACTCCAGGAGGTTTGTTACACAGGATTTGCCTTCCCTGAACCGTGCTGTCTGGCGTTGATTAACCTGTTCTGCTCCAGATGCTCCACCATTCTTTTTCTGATGATTTTCTCCAAGACTTTGCACACTATACATGTAAGTGACACCGGTCTGTAGTTTAGTGCCTCTTTTCTGTCTCCTTTTTTAAAGATGGGGACTACGTTGGCCTTTTTTCCATATCTCAGGTAGCTGCCCAGTTTCAAGGGATGTGTTGAAAATTTTGGTAAGTGGCACACTCAGAACCTCAGCTCCTTCCCGAAGGACCCATGGTGAGATATTGTCCGGACCCATTGCCTTTGAGGTATCAAGGTCACTGAGTAACTGCTTCACCTCCCCTCAGATGTGTGTATACCCTCCAGCACTCGATACATCCCTTGTTGGGATGCACCCCCGCCCTGTCTACCCAACTCCCTTCCTCCACTGTGAATACTTCCCTAAACCTCGAGTTGAGCTCCTCACATACCTCTTGATCATTACTTGTGAGTTCCCCATCTTCCCTCCTCAGCCTTATCACCTGATCCTTTACTGTTGTCTTCCTTCTGATGTGGCTGCATCAGTTTCGGGTCAGACTTGACTTTCGATGCTATGTCGTTTTCGTACTGTTTCTGGGCCTCCCTCCGTACCTGTGCATACTCGTTTCTAGCTCTTCGACTAATCTCCTTGTTTGCTTGGGTTCTTTGCCTTCTGTACCTTTTCCATTCTCTGGCACCCCTGAGTCTTTGCCTCCCTACATCTTTGGGAAACCAGGGGCTCTTTCTTGTCTTCCCATTTATTCTTTTTCCTTTGGGTATAAACCGTTCCTCTGCCTCCTTGCACTTTGTCGCTACATTCCATCATTTCATTTACTGACTGTCCTTCCATTTCCCTTTCCCACAGAATCTCCTGCAGGAAATTCCTCTACCTGTGTAGTCCCCTCTTTTATAGTCTGGTATGTCTTTTTTCATGTATGTGTGTGTATGTGTGTGTGTGTTATATATATGTATGTGTATATGTATATGTGTGTGTGTGTGACCCAACAATTAAAATTTGCACCAATAACTCATTACAGTTGTGGCTGGGTGTAGCTAATAGATTGCTCATTGCTTTATAATTTGTTCATGGTGCAACCATGTACAGACGTAAGTAAATTTACTTACCTGATTCATTACCTTGTAACTAGTGAATTAATTACCATTGTACCTTGTTCAGCTATCAAACTTTGGGGCCCAGTTTCTGGACCCTAAAAACCTCTGTAATCTGCAAATACCTTTGTAACTTGTCATGATTGTGACCATCTGAGTTCATTACCTTTGTAACTTGCTCAGCTATCAAACTTTGAGGTCCAGTCCCTGGACCCATTATGTACCTCTGTAATCTTTTGACTACCGCCCACAGGATGGGTATGGGGTGCATAATAAAGATATCAAACTAAACTAACACCACTGTCCAAGTTGTGCCACTTTCAACACAGGTTTTCCCCATTACCTGGACAGCAAACTAAGTGGTGAATGAAGGGCTCAAAGACAATTTTAACTAAAACAATATTGATATGGACGATTTTAGGCTGGAAGGCAGTTTCATTAGCGAGCTAATAGCTCCTTTTTGAAAAGTTGTATGTTCTGTATTTCACCCGATAAGTAAACTGATATTTCCCTGGTGGCCCGGTGGCTAGAGCTCTCGCTTCACACACGGAGGGCCCGGGTTCGATTCCCGGCGGGTGAAAACATTTCGACGTGTTTCCTTACACCTGTTGTCATGTTCACCTAGCAGCAAATAGGTACCTGGGAGTTAGTCGACTGGTGTGGGTCATCCTGGGGGACAAGATTAGGACCCCAATGGAAATAAGACAGACAGTCCTCGATGACGCACTGACTTTCTTGGGTTATCCTGGTGGCTAACCCTCCGGGGTTAAAAATCCGAAAAAATCTTATCTCTTATCTCTCTGTCTAGAAATGTTAAAGCTGGCTGATAGTTTTTTGTGTTTTGATTATTCCTAGACTTGGGTTAACTCTTTTCAAGGCTGTTGCCTACTGCCATCCTGATATTGGTAGAAAGGCAATGGTCTCAATATGGTACTGTGATTTTGTTATTGTACCACACATGCAGAGCTTTGACTGTATGTATACTCACCGTTATGAATGATATCCATATGTATACAAATGCTCAAGTATACATCTAAATAGTAGAAGACCGAGACAGAAATATAGACAATAAGAGAGCTCATAGGCTTAAAGTGCCCTATGAGTAATTTCAACATGGGTAATTTCGACTACAAAATAGATTGAAAGAACTGGGACTCACAGGAGGACCCGAAACGTGGAGGAAATTTTTGTCAGAATGAGAAGGACCCCAGGAAGAGCTGAGCCACAAGACTGAGCATATTTACCATAAGTGTACGTCCAACATAGCTGACATAACGTAGTTTACCATAAGTACGTCTAAAATAGGTGAAATAAAATATGAGAGCCCCCTGGGTGCTAGGGGACCACACACACTGCTGAATTTCGAACAGCTGAAGAGATTAAACAATTAGGGAAGACGACAGATGGATGGCGCGAGAAACCAAACTTCAAGGAAACTTTGAAGCGATGGAAATTGCTGAATGCAGTGTGGGAAAAAGAACTGGAACGGAGGTCAAGAATGGGATGATGGAGTATATAGCCGGAAAGTGCTGGAAGCAGAGAACTTCATAAGGCTCTTCGTTCTAATGATGAGAAGAAGAAAAAAAGAAAAGTCAAGAGCATATAAAAATTGTAGAACGCAAGGAAAGATGAAAACAAAAATGTGAGCAGAGAATCGAAACGATTGTGCAAGGGTCATGAAAAAGGCTGAGCGACATTTTGAGAATAACATAGTAACAAAAGCTAAGTTTGAATCTAAACTGCTCCGTAGTAATATTAGAAGAAAAACGCCAGTAAATACTAGGTAATTCGGCTTAAGAAGGAAGGAGGCTCACAAGAAACGATAAGAAAATCTAGAGGTGCTGCATAAACGATTTAAAGGTGTTCTCCGTGGAAACGGGGAATAGCAGAGAGCAAATGGGAAAGGTACACCTAGTACTGGACACAATACGCATAACAGGAGAGGTGAAAAATATCTTTCAAGTGAGCTGAATACATCAGTGAATGGACCTGATACGATGTCAACATAGATGTTGCGACAGAGATCAAGTGCTTTCTGAACCAAAAATTGATGGATATGAGGCAGCTGCCAGATATCGGGAAGACAGCGATTAGTCCCTAAATTTAAGAGTGGAGACAGACCAAATGTGTTAGCTACAGACCAGAATTACTGACATGCATACCATGAAAAATAATGGAAAGATACGCAGGAGGTGATAGACCAATGCAATTAGCTTCATAAACAATAATCAGAACGTTTTTAGAGATGGCAGATCTTGCCTTACAAAACTGTTGGAGATCTAGGACACAGTAATAGAAGTGAGACGAGAAAAATAGGAATGGTTGGACCAAAAGAAGGCATTTGATAATGACCTCACAAGAGAACTGAGGTACAGGTAGAAATAACAGGGTATGTGCTCATGCATAAAAAAAACTTAAGGTGAAAGAAACGAAGGGTGATTGTTTGAGATGTCAGAATAGAAAAGAGTAACAAGAAGGATTCCTCAAGAATCGGTATTAGGATTAGTACCCTTTCTTGAATATGTGAATTACAAACCAGATAGGGTTGAATCAGATGTAGCCTTGTTTTCTGGCGATATAAAACTGAGGAAACTGAAAAATAAAAACCGATGAGGACAGGGAGAGGATACAAACGAATATGGACAAACTGTAGATAAGTGGTTACATGAATTCAGCCCCAGCACATGCAAGGTTATGAAGTCTGGGGGAGGAGCAGGCCCGGGAAGCTGAGTATAACAATGTGTTTCAGACTATGGAACAGAACTCTTCTCCGGGGTGAGGGAATGACAACCTCAAATCTACGTCTTCAAGGGTGATGAACTGGAGTATACCTGGAGAGGGTTTCAGGGTCAATCCCCCCGCGGCTCGTCTGGACCAGGCCTCGTGGTGGATCAGGGTCTGATCAACCAGGCTGTTACTTCTGGCCGCATGCAAACTGTCGTACGAACCACAGCCCGGCTGGTCAGGTACTGACTTTAGGTGCCTGTCCAGTGCATTCTTGAAGACAGCCATTGGTCTATTGGTAATCCCCTTATGTATGCTGGGAGGCAGTTGAACAGTCTTGGGCCCCGGACACTTATTGTGTTGTCTCCCAGGTCTTGTGTCGCCCCTGCTTTCCATTGGGGAATGTTGCATCTCCTGCTGAGTCTTTTGCTTTCATAGGGAGTGATTTTCGTGGGCAAGTTTGGTACTAATCCCTCTAGGATTTTCCAAGTGTATATTATCATGTATCTCTCTGCCCGTTCCCGGAATACAAATCAAGGTCCTTCAACCGTTCCCAGTAATTTAGGTGCCTTATCGTACTTATGTGTCGTGAAAGTTCTTTGTACACTCTCCAGGTCAGCAATTTTGCCTGCCTTGAAGGGGTAGTTAGTGTACAGATATTCCAGCCAAGAGAGACAAGCGATCTGAAGAGAATCATCATGGGCTTGACGTCCCTAGTTTTGAAGGTTCTCATTATCCTTCCTATCATTTTCCTAGCAGATGCAGTAGATACATTGTTGTGATCTTTGAAGGCGAGATCCTTTGACATTATCACTCCAGGTCCTTCACATTACTTTTTCGCTCTATTGTATGGTTAGAATTTGTTGTATAGTCTAATACAGTTTTAATTTCTAAGTTTTCCATATCTGAGTAGTCTTCACATCTCTACTGCTCCTGCCTATTTTCTGTACTCGACTGAAGAAGCCTACCATGTAGGCGAAACATTTCGGAATAAAGATGCCTAACTGTTGCCTATGTCTTACTTATCAACTGTCAGTGATACCAGGTGATGAAGATACTGTCAGTGATACCAGGTGATGAAGATACTGTCATGATACCAGGTGATGAAGATACTGTCAGTGATACCAGGTGATGAAGATACTGTCAGTGATACCAGGTGATGAAGATACTGTCAGTGATACCAGGTGATGAAGATACTGTCAGTGATACAGGTGATGAAGATACTGTCAGTGATACCAGGTGATGATACTGTCAGTGATACCAGGTGATGATACCGTCAGTGATACCAGGTGATGAAGATACTGTCAGTGATACCAGGTGATGAAGATACTGTCAGTGATACCAGGTGATGACCAGGTGATGAAGATACTGTCAGTGATACCAGGTGATGATACTGTCAGTGATACCAGGTGATGATACTGTCAGTGATACCAGGTGATGAAGATAATGTCAGTGATACCAGGTGATGACCAGGTGATGAAGATACTGTCAGTGATACCAGGTGATGATACTGTCAGTGATACCAGGTGATGAAGATAATGTCAGTGATACCAGGTGATGATACTGTCAGTGATACCAGGTGATGATACTGTCAGTGATACCAGGTGATGATACTGTCAGTGATACCAGGTGATGAAGATAATGTCAGTGATACATATGATAGATATTGTCAGTGATAAGAGGTGATGATACTGTCAGTGATACCAGGTGATTAAGATACTGTCAGTGATACCAGGTGATGATACTGTCAGTGATACGAGGTGATGATAGTGTCAGTGATACCAGGTGATGATACTGTCAGTGATACCAGGTGATGAAGATACTGTCAGTGATACCATATGATGATATTGTCAGTGATAAGAGGTGATGAAGATACTGTCAGTGATACCAGGTGATGAAGTACTGTCAGTGATACCAGGTGATGAAGATACTGTCAGTGATACCAGGTGATGAAGATACTGTCAGTGATACCAGGTGATGAAGATACTGTCAGTGATACCAGGTGATGAAGATACTGTCAGTGATACCAGGTGATGAAGATACTGTCAGTGATACCAGGTGATGAAGATACTGTCAGTGATACCAGGTGATGAAGATACTGTCAGTGATACCAGGTGATGAAGATACTGTCAGTGATACCAGGTGATGAAGATACTGTCAGTGATACCAGGTGATGGGTGACTGTTGATGCCACATAATTAAGTGTATTTCTTTCTGTAATTTCACCTCCAGATGGAGGACTAATAAATACTTGTGCAACATCTGAGTAACTTTATTCTGGAAATATTTTGGCAGCCAGTGGCTTCTTCAGTGTAATACTGAGAACGGTGGAAGATGAGGAGCTTGAGGTACACAGTCCCTCAGCATGGAGTCTACCTTGTCAATCCATCAATCTTGAAAAAAGTACATCATAGGCACAGAGCTTATATACTGTAGACGGGTGAGGTGAAGCAGTGGTAGGCAGAGTCACCAGTGAAAAAATCACTAGTACATACTAGGAAGTAGGTTATGCCTATAGGTTAGGCAAGCTTTGACTAATACCCTGTATCAAGATCCCAAGATGTCGCTGTGTCAGACAGAAGTTGTATAAATGGTTTATAAAAACCGAAAAGTTGATAAATGAGACACTTTTCCAACATTTGAGTATATTCTGGAAACGTTGCGCCAGCCAGTGGCTTCCTCAGTTTAATAAAGAGAACATGAAGAGACTGTCAGTGCACTTGGTTGATATTATCATTTCTTGTACGAGGTTCATGATGTACTCGAGAGTTGCCGGGTACAGTTTTAACATGTATATATTCCATCATTAATGAAATATTTGAATATATTCACGAAGAAGCACTAAATTCGTAGAGGATTTGACGGGAGGAAGTAGAGAGTGCTTTAATTCCATGAATCAAGAGCCCTTCACAAGAATCACGCACCCACCTTGAACTGAAAATATTTGGAGTATAATATAAATGATAATATTCAGTTCAGTACCTCATAATATGTGCCCTCTTTAAATTAGTATAATAATTAATATTTTGAGTGTCAGCAACCACTCTTGAGGTATACTGCAAATATTACATTGAAAATGTCGAATGTATCCATAACATCAAAAACTTTAATATAGTTATATCAATTACAGTTTTGTAATATAAAAGTAGTATGAAGTTATTGAAGTAGTAGTAGTAGTAGTACTAGCAGCAGCAGCAATAATAGTAGTATGAAGAGTAGTAGTGCATTTCTTACTGAGTAGTCAAACCTGCATCAAATGTCTTTTCAACAAGCATAGATCATTTTTCCTAATTCGCCTACTCACTGTTACACGCAGTGGAGCAGCCATTAAGGAAGGGGGAGGGGGTTAAGGAGGCTAAATCTCCCAGATAATTTTTAAAATTATTTTTCAGTTAATGGTTAATGTTCTATTATTATTTTGACCAGTCATGAAAGTATGATAGTTTAAAATTTCAGTTACAAACTGAAAATCGTGCTTTAAAGACGATTTATTTTATTTTTCAGCATATGATTTTAAAGCGCTTCCTCCCAGATTGAAATACTGACTACGCTACTTGCCCATACCCCATTTATTGCATAGTTCTTCAACGTTAGTAACTACTGTTGTACAAAGCTCATTTTACACCAGTTATTTAAGTCCGATTGGAAAGAGAACTTTGACCAGAGAACAGCAGGCTAAAAAATCAAACTTTTCAAAGCTGCATCCTCACGTGTATCAGGCGTTTCAGTCGCGCGGGTTCGGTAAGACTGTCAGGACGGTCCTGGCCCGGGTCTTCTTCATGGGTGACCCGGCAGTGGCTCCAAAATGTCGGGGTTTGTATAAGTAATGTACCGTTTACAGCACTATGGCAGGGGAGGTGAGTCTTCCTCACCACAAGTGGTGTGCAGGTAGCTACAATCGAGTCGATGCCCTGTAGCTGGGGTCCCGCACATCGGGTTTAAGTGGTGTCAGGGCCGGTGTTCTCGCTGGAATGATACCTTCAACTGCATCAGGCCGCAGCCTGAGTGCCAGAGCGTCAGGAGATTCTCTGGGGGGTGTTGAACACCTGACTTCTAGAGACGAGGTTGTAAATTAGTCGCATTACGCACTTTTCAAATCCCAAAAAACATTTTTCAAGCTCTTTTGAAATGGTTTTTCACTGGAGCAGTTTTAGAGCTCCTTCTAATATGCGAGAACCTTCACGGCACATAAGTGCGATAAACCACCTCAACTACTGGGCGCGAAGTTCCTAAACCTGACTCTCTAGAACGCGGCGGGAGAAAACATTATTATATAAAATGGAAAATTCTCGAGGGCTTAGTACCAAACTTGCACCCAAAATCCTCCCTACAAGCAAAAGACTCGGCAGGCGATGTAACATTCCCAATGAAGAGCAGGGTGCCACTAGCACGTTTAGGGACAACACATAAGTGTGAGGCCCAAGATTGTTCAACTGCCTCCAGCATACATCAGGGATTACCAACAAGCCCCTGGCTGTCTTCAAGCAGGCATGGGGCCCCCAAGGGTATGATCAGGGGCTGTGGTTCGTACTTTGGGACCGTGCGGGCGTAACAGCCTGGTTGATCGGTTTGGCCCAAACAAGGGGCCCTGGTCACGGACCGGGGGGGGATTGCCCCCTAAAATTCTCTCCAGGTAGACTCAGGTAGTATCAGAATGATAAATACGTTTCGCCTGGGGAAAGTTTTTGTATAAAGATTTCAATTTATTATATACACTAAAAATTCTCAGGGCATCCAAATTTTTTTAAAACCCCCCCTACGAAAACAAAAGCTCGGCGGCGTGCATCCCCCAATGAAGACGGGGTCCCCACTACCCTTGAGGAAAAACCGGGTGCTGCCGTTGTTCCTGCCTCCCAGAAATGGGGATTAAAAACCCTGGCTGTCTTAACGGCCTGGACGGCACCTAAAGTCTCCTGATCAGCCGGGCTGGGGTTCTCGTTGGACTGCGTGCGGCCGCAGTAACGCCGGGGTTGATCAAGCTCGGTGGGGGCCTGGTCCAGACCGGGCCGGGGGGTCCCCCTGGAATTCTCTCAGGTGCCCGGGTTTTATCATCATCAACGTCATTATTTTATACCTTTTATAATATGACTTGTCTAACCCCAAAACCATGGTATGTTGGTAAAAAGTATTAACAATTTTACTGCTCAACTGTTCAGCAGACCTACTTTCACTAGGGGGCCCCATTTCCCGATCTCGTCCAACTTTACCCTCATTTTCCCAGCATATAAGCCTGTGGCTCATACTTCTGAACCAAAGGGATTGTTTACTTAAAAACCCCTCCATTTCGTCTACCTGGTCTTCCACCTAGACTGATATCTCCAGCGTCTAAATCTTTTATTCGACTAAAAAAAACTCCCCGGGTGAAGCGTTTCGCTAAAAAGATTCCTGATTGAAATGTGTCTTACTCATCAAAAAAAAATCATATCCAAACCATGGGGTTTTCCCCTTGCAGTTGAGGACGCCTGTTGTCGTCGGCATCGTGATAAATTTCCCCATCCCCTGGGAAGCTTCCTCCTTATTCCACCCTCTGGGCACATCACGGCCGGGCACCATTCATCAGCTAAATTTTCCCCTTTGCAGATAGTTTTCAGACTTTGGGGGGGAAGCAAGTTACTGACGGGGGGTGTAACCCCCTCTGCTGGGGCGGGCAATTTCCCCTGACTTAACTGGGAACTTCTTGCTTCTGTTTTATTTTCGGAATTTCCGTTTCCATTCCTTTTGGGCACATTTTCCCCCCGGGATGAATCCTATGCAAATTCGAGTCCCCCATGACGAAACTTCCTGGGTTATCCTTTGGCTAACCCTCCGAGTTAAAAAAACCGGCCTTTAAAATTTAAAGAATTCAGAGACTACTCATTCAAAAAGTTCAAAATATGTCCAAAGTATTTTATCCCCATGGTATTTACAGCCCTTCTGGAAAAAACCTGACTTTTCCCTTAAAAAAAGCATTGACACGTGTGTGTGTGTGTGTGTATGTACATGTGTGTATGTGTTATGTATATACATGTATGTGTGTGTGTGTATATATGTATGTGTATATGTATATGTGTGTGTGTGTGTGACCCAACATTTAAAAAAATTTTCACCAATAATATTACAGTTGTGGCTGGGTATAGACTAATGATTCCTTGCTTTATAAATTTTTTCTAGTGCAACCATGTCAACGTGTAAATTTACTTACATGATTTATTTCCTTGTAACTATGAATTAATTAAATTTCCTTTTTCGCTTAAAACTTTGGGGCCCACGGACCCCATATACTCTGTAATCTGCAAAAAACCTTTTAACTTGTCAATTTTGACCATCTGAGTTCATCCTTTGAACTTGTAGCTATCAAACTTTGGTCCAGTCCCCGGGCCCCTTATTACCTCTGTAATCTTTTTACCCCAAGGATGGGGGGATAATAAAGATATCAAATCAAATAAAAAATCAGCCTTAAATTATTTTCCCGGAAACGGGGGGTCGATACGGGCTAAGCTGTCAGTGGCTCTCGAATTCCCAAAAAAGAAAAAAAAAACACTTCAGGGCGGCCCTTTTTTGAACCCCTGATTGTGACCAAATCTACCGGGGTTTATTCCGCCCGTTCAACTATCTAACGGGGCCCAGTCCCCGGACCCATTTTTTCCCGAAACTTTTGACTACCGCAAGGATGGGTATGGGGTGCATAATAAAAATGTTAAACTAACCTTGGAAAGTGAGACAACCTCCTTTCTGCCCTGGGTAATTGGGGGAAAGGGTTGATTTTGCCACCGAAGTGGCTGTTTTTTGTGCACCCATATCCATCCTGTGGACGGTAGCGCAAGAGCATATGGATGGCCTAGGCACTGGGCCCAAAGTTAACAATTGTACATTTGGGTTTATATGTACATTTCAATTATCTGCTACAAGCAAATTTAGGAAATTTGCTTAGTACAATGGTATCTTATTTCATGAATAAGATATCTTGACATGTCACATAGGTTATTATTGGTGGAAGTGTCTCATCAGCTTTAGATTTTGCCACCGAAGTGGCTAGTTTATTGTGCACCCCATATCCATCCTGTGAACGGTAGCGCAAGAGCATACGGATACACAAAAGGCCTAGGAACTAGGCCCCAAAGGGTTAACAATTGTACATATGGATTTATATCTACAATTCACTTATCTGTTACAAGCAAATTTAGGAATTTGTTAGTATATCTGGCATCTTATTTTCATTAATAAGATATCTTGACATGTCACATAGATTATTATACTGTCTATCTCTGTAGAGAACCTAGGATAACCAAAAAAAAAAAAAAGAAAGTCAGAAAGTGAGTTATTTTCATTCGGGTCCTTAAGCGAGGATCACACCTGACCTCAATTAGAACTTTGCTCCCATTTCTATTCTCAAATGGAACTTTTATTCCCTTTCCTGTCACTGACCAGTTTTAGGTAATCCTTTCCCTGGGCACCGAGAAACAGGACTCGATGCAGCCTAAGCTGTCAGTGGTCCTTCAAACCCTAACAACTATAGTGTAAGCTGTGGTGGCCCCCAAGAACCCACAACAACAAATCAACACTTATATTAAAGAAATGGAACAAACAGATGATTCTAAAGAAACTATGAGGTTAAGTGTAACAGGTGATAAGCCGTTTATAAGTGTGAGTGACCAAGAACAGTGTCATGCATCAGCTGTTGTGACCGGGAACATGTGTCCATCACACAGAATGCATACACTGCAGATGATGGCTTATTATTTACACAAGGTTCCCTTGTCCAAAATTTGATAAATATCAAGTGTGATGAATGTCAGGCTAAAAACATGTATTCAAAATGCAACACTGTATTTGGTTTAGTTAACTCTATATCTCTCAAGTGTCAAAACTGTGGTAAAGTAAAAGAAATCAGTACCAATCCAAGAACTCGGGGAGAACAGTCCAAGTGAATAAACATATAATGGAGTATATATTAAATTCTAAAGGTGGTCAAGCACTTTTAAGGTAAGTTCTTGTTTGGGACATATATTGCATTATTGATTTTCTTCTAATAAAAAAATTAGTACGAATATATTATTATTATATTATCAAAACTAAGTACTAAAATTATTAGTAGAGAATGAAATCAGTTTTAGTATACAAACCTATAGCAAAGATGTCATGTTTTTCTTTTATTTAGTTGCTAAGTTAAATTAAATTTAGATCCAATTCATTAATTTTTGTTTTTATAAATATCTTCAAAAAAGAGATATAGACTACTTATAGTGATTATTTATTTTTCTTTGTTATCATTAGATCAGAATATATAATAATGACAACTTGATGAATAAGATATGTGCAATACCTCAGTATTTTAATTTTAGAGACATTTCACTCATCAGGGTCTTTATCAGTCAATACAGAGACAGGAGAATGGGTTCCTCTATTAGTTTCCATTCTCATGTCTCGGTATTAGATTGGTAGGTGAAGGACCTCTCAAATAATGATCTCTTTGCAATGATGAAAATTTTTCTTCTGATCAGCTTCAAATTTAAAGTGTTAGTTTACCTTACAGGAAAGTTCAGATTATTGTTGGGCTGTGTAGATAAATTTGCCAATTTCGTAAACCAAATTACAAAACTGGTTTCCACATGATAACTTAAGAATGCCTCTTCTGATCTTCTCTAACTTTCATCCCTCAAAGAAGGTTCCTTGACACTGGTGAGGAGCTCTTGATCTAGGGAAATTTGGGTCTGTGCTCCGGTTCCCTGAATTGAGCCTGAATACCTTCCACATCCCCCTCCACAGGCGCTGTATAATCCTACGGGTTTAGCGCTTCCCCCTTGATTATAATAATCATAATCTAACTTTCACTATTATGTGTATCTTATTTAGAAGAAGGTTCTTATTATTATTTGACTGTGTAGGTGCCAATTTGTTAACTTTATTTTAAAAAAAAAAACTGTAATTTTGTCATGCAATAATTTGGAAAGCATCTTCGAGTACTAGCTTTAAATTTTCAGCTCTGTTGTATTTTGCTCAAAGGAAACTTTGTAATGTGATTGGGCTGTGTAAGTCTCAATTTTCCAGTTTTATTAAACAAATTGGGATATTAGTTTTCATTCGATATTTTGAAAATGCTCTATCTGATCAGCTTTCAACTCTCAACAGTGGTGTATCATAATGGAAGGTTTGGATTTGGTGGTGGACTGGTTTGGTGTAAATTTTATTGAACAAATTGGGATGTTGGTTTCCATTAGATAACTTGAGAATGCTTTTTTGTATCAGCTTCAGGCTTTCAATACTGGTGTATCTTTCCTAACAAAATGTTCAGATTTTTATTGGGATTTTGTAGGTACCAATTTGCCAATTTTATTTTAAAAACAATACATTCTGGAGTGGAATGACAGTCAGTGGCCTCCACTCCATTACAACAAATATTAGAGCCAAGAAAAAAAGACCCCGTCCCCATACCACCAATCCAACTACATTCATCTTTGCTAATATACAGGGTCTAAAGCCAGCAACAAACAACAAGGTACCTTTTATTCGTGGACTGCTTACAGAGTCAAATGCTATGTTTGCGGCTTTCACAGAGACCCACATAAGAGATCACTTGGACAATGAAATATGGATCCCGGGCTACAACCTATACAGGTGTGACAGAGTGAACAGGCAAAAAGGGGGGATTGGCCTGTATATCACAGAGTCACTTATATGTTCAGAACTACTAAATGCCTCAAATGATGTAGTTGAAGTACTAG
>WNWK01031577.1:0-22604 GCA_009830355.1 Cherax destructor
CCCGCCCCAACTGGATCAATGAGGAAGGTGGTCCTCAACGCCACCCCCCCGCCCCCACTGGATCAATGATGGAAGGGGGTCCTCAACCCCCCTCCCGCCCCATACACTGGATCAATGATGGAAGGTGGTCCTAAACCCGCCACTCGCCCGCCCGCATACACTGGATCAATGAGGGAAAAGGTGGTCCTCAACCCCACACTCGCCCGCCCCATACACTGGATCAATGATGGAAGGTGGTCCTCAACGCCACACTCGCCCGCCCGCATACACTGGATCAATGATGGAAGGTGGTCCTCAACGCCACACTCGCCCGCCCGCATACACTGGATCAATGATGGAAGGTGGTCCTCAACGCCACACTCGCCCGCCCACGCATACACTGGATCAATGATGGAAGGTGGTCCTCAACGCCACACTCGCCCGCCCCATACACTGGATCAATGTGGAAGGTGGTCCTCAACGCCACACTCGCCCGCCCGCATACACTGGATCAATGATGGAAGGTGGTCCTCAACGCCACACTCGCCCGCCCACATACACTGGATCAATGGTGGAAGGTGGTCCTCAACGCCACACTCGCCCGCCCCATACACTGGATCAATGATGGAAGGTGGTCCTCAACGCCACACTCGCCCGCCCACATACACTGGATCAATGGTGGAAGGTGGTCCTCAACGCCACACTCGCCCGCCCCATACACTGGATCAATGATGGAAGGTGGTCCTCAACGCCACACTCGCCCGCCCCATACACTGGATCAATGGTGGAAGGTGGTCCTCAACGCCACACTCGCCCGCCCGCATACACTGGATCAATGATGGAAGGTGGTCCTCAACGCCACACTCGCCCGCCCGCATACACTGGATCAATGATGGAAGGTGGTCCTCAACGCACACTCGCCCGCCCACATACACTGGATCAATGGTGGAAGGTGGTCCTCAACGCCACACTCGCCCGCCCACATACACTGGATCATGATGGAAGGTGGTCCTCAACGCCACACTCGCCCGCCCACATACACTGGATCAATGATGGAAGGTGGTCCTCAACGCCACACTCGCCCGCCCCATACACTGGATCAATGATGGAAGGTGGTCTCAACGCCACACTCGCCCGCCCACATACACTGGATCAATGATGGAAGGTGGTCCTCAACGCCACACTCGCCCGCCCGCATACACTGGATCAATGTGGAAGGTGGTCCTCAACGCCACACTCGCCCGCCCGCATACACTGGATCAATGATGGAAGGTGGTCCTCAACGCCACACTCGCCCGCCCCAACACTGGATCAATGATGGAAGGTGGTCCTCAACGCCACACTCGCCCGCCCCATACACTGGATCAAGATGGAAGGTGGTCCTCAACGCCACACTCGCCCGCCCGCATACACTGGATCAATGATGGAAGGTGGTCCTCAACGCCACACTCGCCCGCCCGCATACACTGGATCAATGATGGAAGGTGGTCCTCAACGCCACACTCGCCCGCCCGCATACATGGATCAATGGTGGAAGGTGGTCCTCAACGCCACTCGCCCGCCCACATACACTGGATCAATGATGGAAGGTGGTCCTCAACGCCACACTCGCCCGCCCGCATACACTGGATCAATGATGGAAGGTGGTCCTCAACGCCACACTCACCCGCCCGCATACACTGGATCAATGATGGAAGGTGGTCCTCAACGCCACACTCACCCGCCCACATACACTGGATCAATGATGGAAGGTGGTCCTCAACGCCACACTCGCCCGCCCACATACACTGGATCAATGATGGAAGGTGGTCCTCAACGCCACACTCGCCCGCCCACATACACTGGATCAATGATGGAAGGTGGTCCTCAACGCCACACTCACCCCCACATACACTGGATCAATGATGGAAGGTGGTCCTCAACGCCACACTCACCCGCCCACATACACTGGATCAATGATGGAAGGTGGTCCTCAACGCCACACTCGCCCGCCCGCATACACTGGATCAATGATGGAAGGTGGTCGTCAACGCCACACTCACACGCCCACATACACTGGATCAATGATGGAAGGTGGTCCTCAACGCCACACTCGCCCGCCCACATACACTGGATCAATGATGGAAGGTGGTCGTCAACGCCACACTCCACGCCCAACACTGGATCAATGATGGAAGGTGGTCCTCAACGCCACACTCGCCCGCCCACATACACTGGATCAATGATGGAAGGTGGTCCTCAACGCCACACTCGCCCGCCCACATACACTGGATCAATGATGGAAGGTGGTCCTCAACGCCACACTCGCCCGCCCCATACACTGGATCAATGATGGAAGGTGGTCCTCAACGCCACACTCGCCCGCCCGCATACACTGGATCAATGATGGAAGGTGGTCCTCAACGCCACACTCGTCCGCCCATCACTGGACATCATCTGTCGGGATTTTGCATGTGACGTAACGAGTTACCATCTTGTCAGCCATTTTGGGACGTCAAGCTATACTGAACCCTCGCAGATATCACGTATATGCGAGGCTTCTCTATCTTTCTAAGCCTCTACGATGCTTACTGCCTGTATTGTTTTCGTAGCAATCTTTTACTATACGATGGTTACTGGTTGCAGTGCTGGTGTAAGCCTGTACGATGCTTACCTGCTTGTAATGCTGGTTGTGTAGTATCTAGGATTCTACGATGATTAATGCCTGTTGTGCTGGTGATGTAGTGACCTAAGTCTCTACGATGGTTACTGCTGGTGGTGCTGGTGGTGCTGTTGGTGTAGTAATCAGCATTCTACAGGTTCCACAAGGATTTTGAAAGACGTAAACGAAAGATTTGTACCGTGAGGTGGAAAAAATTAAGAGTAACACAAAATTATCTTCAATGAAGGTTCCTTGATGCTGGAAATCGCTTCCCATAGAATGATTTGGAGCTACCACTCCATTTTCTCGGGTCAGATCTGATAAACTCTCATTCTTGAGGCACTGTATGACTTCCTACGCTTGCCCATGAATTTATTAATAATAATACAGCCGTCTGCGTAGCGAACATTTATATTATAAATTATGTTTAAATGGTGATGTGCGCAGACAATTATGCAAAAAACAGACCTTTTATTAAATGTTTCGGCCTAATGTAGGTGAAACATCGTATGTAATAAAATGTCTGCTTTTGTTTTGAGTATTTTTTTTCAAACAGTCCTAGGTACTTTGCCGTTGACGTAAGACTTGTTACCCACATTCTTTCCAGTGTTAAGAGATATGTTCGTCACCCCATACAAATAAACCTGACCATCAGTCCTATACATGAACTTGCACATAGTTATTAGGTTATCAAAGTTCAATCCTTGGGTAGCATTGAAATGGGTTGGGCAAATATTTTTGTTAGTGGGTTTGTGCTTGAAAAAGACTTGCCTAGTATGGGCCAGTAGGCCTGTTGCAGTGTTCCTCTTTATGTACAAAAAGAATGGTTGAAGACGAGGAGTTTGAAGTAATTAGTCCCATACCCTGGAGATTCGTTCAGTTCATCATTTATTTATAAAAGTACAGCATATGCACGGAAAAGGGGTGAGGGGAAGCAGTTGGAGGCGGCATCACTGGTGGACAAAAGCCACTAATGGAGTAAGGTCACGAATATTGGTTAGGCAAGCGTTGAAGGGAAATTCCCCGTATCATACCTGGAGAGTATACCTGCAGAGGGTTCCGGGGTCAACGCCCCAGCGGCCGGTCTGGGACCAGGCCTCATGATTGCAAGTGTTGCAGTGTCAGACAGGGATTATATCAATGGTTGAGAAAACCCACAAGTTGATGGACGAGAAACTTGTGCGACACTTGGATATCTTGTGCAAACATTTCCTCAGCCAGGAAGGTAAAACATTGTTGTTGTTGGGGATAGCCAGGTTAGGTGTATGGATAGGGCCTTCTGCTTGAAGGATGGAGTAGGAGACAGAGGGTTTGCTTTTCTGGGGCTGGGATGGAGGACATTGTTAGCCGGCTTGACAACATCATGCATGGTAATGGGATCAATCCTATTATCTGCCTCAGTGCTGGAGGCAATGATGTAGGCAAGTGTAGAAGTGAGGATTTAGTTAGAAGGTACAGGACAGCAATAGACATAATTAGGAAGAAGGGCGCACGCCCTGTTATATGTGGCATTTTGCCAAGAAGGGGTGTTGGAAATGAATGGTTGTCCAGAGCAATTGGTATTAGTTGTTGGCTGGACAAACACTGTAAGGATAATGTAGTTCCATTCATTGACAACTGGGACCACTTCTAAGGTAGAAATGACATGTATGCCAGGGATGGGGTTCACTTATCAAGGGCAGGTGTGGGTTTTCTTGCTAGCTCAGTTGAAGTTGTTGTTAGGACTTTAAACTAGGATTAGTTAGAGGTATGGGTTTAGAAATGGAAAATAATAAGTATGGATATATTGACTTAGGCTTTGATATTATGAATCTTAATAATAACAGTCAGGGAGTAACACTGGGTGATGATAATTACAGAAATTGTGTAAAAGCAAAGGTGAATAGGAAAAAGGTGCAGAAGAAAAAACATATGACTGTATTTTATGGTAACAATCGAAGTGCAAGAAATAAGATTAATGAATTACGTTTAGTAGCGTGTGCTGGCAGCTTTGATGTCATTGCAATAACTGAAACATGGTATGATTTAAAGAGTCGGGATATGATTGCTGAGTGTAATATTCAAGGGTTTAAGTTGTTCCATGTCGATAGATATAATGGGAAGGAGGGAGGAGTTGCATTATATGTACGAGAAAATATAAATTGTTGCATAAAAACAGGTATAAAGATAGATGGACTAGTAACATAATCTGTTTGGGTAGAGTTTGTAGAAGGTCAAGAAAAACTAATTCTAGGTGTAATATACCGACCTCCAGGCTTGGATCACGATAGAGGGAGACTTCTTTGGGACGAAATTGTTAGGGCTTCTAAACACAACAACGTAGTGATAGTAGGAGATTTAACTTTTAGTCAAATTGACTGGGCTTCTTTGACCGGTAATCTGGAGTCCAGTGACTTTATGGAAGTAGTTCAGGACTGTTTTCTGAAGCAGTGTGTGACGGAGCCTACCAGGGGTAATAATTTGCTCGACCTAGTCTTGTTAAATAAGGAAACCCTCGTAAATAATCTGGAGATCGCTGAAGAGCTTGGCGCAAGTGATCACAAATCCATCACTTTCAGCAATAACTGGGAATACCAGAATAATGATAATACGGTAAAAGTCCCTGATTTTCGTTCTGCCGATTATAATGGACTTAAGGAACACCTGTCTAATCTCGACTGGGGTAATCTAGCTAATGATCTTATTGACGATGATCATACTTACGATTACGAAGGGATCTGCGTTTATGATTTTTTTCTTAATAATGTACATGCTCAGAGTATATACATTCCCCAGAGAGAAATCAGGTCTAATAATAACGATCCCAAATGGGTTAACAGGAGGCTAAAGCTTCTATTAGGGAAGAAAAGGGGAATTTATAGGCGCATCAAAAGAGGAGATTTTAACCTTATTGACCAATATGTTCAGCTTAAAAGAGAAGTAAAAAAGGGGATTAGAAAAGCTAAGGACGAAGGTGAAGGAAAAAGTAGGACCTCTGAAAATTGGAAATGTGTTCCCTATTTAATGACTATTTTTTGTCAGTTTTTACACAGGAAGACATAAATGAGATTCCAGAAATTAACAATTATTCAGTTCCTGATGAATTCAAATTAACTAATATTACTGTCACGAGGGATATGGTTATCAAACAGATAGACAAACTGAAGCAGAATAAGTCCCCAGGACCCGACGAGTTGTTTTCCAGGGTACTTAAAGAATGCAAGATGGAACTTAGTCAGCCACTAACGAGTGTGTTTAATGCGTCCATCCTAACGGGTGTAATTCCTTCAAATTACCGTCCAATAAGCCTGACGTCTATAGTAGGCAAATTATTAGAATCAATTACAGCTGACATTATTAGAAGTCACCTTGAAGAGCATAATTTGATTAATTAATCTCAGCATGGGTTCACGAGAGGTCGTTCCTGCCTGACAAATTTACTGACGTTCTTCAAGAGAACATTTGAGGCAGTAGACAATGATAAAGAATATGATATTGTTTATTTGGATTTTAGTAAAGCCTTCGATAGAATACCTCACAAGAGACTCTTAACAAAACTGGCAGCTCTTGGTATAGGAGGTAAAGTTCTAGCATGGATAGAGGCATGGCTTACCAACAGAAAGCAGAGTTTCCATTAATGGGGTCAAATCTGAATGGGCATTAGTCACTAGTGGCGTTCCACAGGGATCAGTTTTAGGCCCTCTGTTGTTCATAATTTACATTAATGACCTTGAAGGAATTACGTGACATGGGCAAATTTGCTGATGATACAAAAATAGGCCGTATGATACATTCTGAGGAGGATACCAATGAACTCCAGGAGGATTTGGACAAATTAATGTCTTGGTCTGAAAAATGGCAGATGAAGTTCAATGTCTATAAGTGTAAGGTACTAGTTCTTGGTAATGAAAATATCCCTCGAAGCTATAAACTAAGTGAAGTAGAACTTGATCATACAGAATGTGAAAAAGACTTGGGAGTCATGGTAAGCAGAAATCTAAAGCTAAGACAACAGTGCCTAAGTGTGCGCAACAAGGCTAACAGATTACTAGGATTTATTTCAAGAAGTATAAGTAACAGAAGTCCAAAAGTTATTTTACAGCTCTATACATCACTAGTGAGACCTCATTTAGATTATGCTGCTCAGTTTTGGTCTCCTTACTACAGGATGGATATAGACTCATTGGAGAACATACAGAGAAGAATGACTAAAATGATTTACTGTATAAGAAATCTCCCGTATGAAGATTGACTTAGAGCGTTGAATCTCCACTCTCTGGAGAGACGTAGAATGAGGGGAGATATCATCGAGGTGTACAAGTGGATGATGGGCATAAACAAAGGTGATATTAATAAAGTACTGAGGGTGTCGAACCAGGTAAGAACCAGAAATAATGGATTTAAGTTAGATAAATTTAGATTTAGAAAGGACATAGGTAAGTACTGTTTTTTGAACAGAGTTGTGGATGCGTGGAACGGTCTTCCGAGTAGGGTGATAGAGGCTAGGACTTTGGGTGGCTTTAAAAAAAGATTGGACAAATATATGAGTGGGAGGGGCTGGGTTTGATTGGTGTCGTGGGTTCGGGAGTAAATTATTGGGTAGTTTAGGGTAGTGGTGGTTTTGATAAGGACCTGCCTTGTATGGGCCAGTAGGCCTTCTGCAGTGTTCCTCCATTCTTACGTTCATCAGATGGACTGAACACATCTCCAGGCTGAGGGACTGGTTACCGCAAACTCTTCATCTTCCACAGTTCTCTGTATTGGACTGATGAAGCCACTTGCCGGTGAAACGTTTCCACAAGATACTCAAGTGTTGCATTCATCGACTTCATTGCACAGCTTATCAATACAATTGTAAATCATCCGACTTGAACCACGTGCCTACGAAGCTTCAACTGGTTATCCCATCGACCACCAGCTTTTGTTTTTATTATCTAATGTTTCCAAATATATACATGTGCGCATTTTAACCTACAGTCTCCTAAGAGAATCGAACCTGGGGATGATGGACGAGTCTAACAAGGGGCAGCAGTGCTCCTGGGGATGATAAACCAGCCCAACAAGGGGCAGCAGTGCTCCTGGGGATGATAAACCAGCCTAACAAGGGGCACCAGTGCTCCTGGGGATGATAAGCCAGCATAACAAGGGGGCAGCAGTGCTCCTGGGGATGATAAACCAGTCTAACAAGGGGCACCAGTGCTCCTGGGGATGATAAACCAGCCTAACAAGGGGGCAGCAGTGATCCTGGGGATGATAAACCAGCCTAACAAGAGGCAGCAGTGATCCTGGGGATGATAAACCAGCCTAACAAGGGGCAGCAGTGATCCTGGGGATGATAAACCAGCCTAACAAGGGGCAACAGTGCTCCTGGGGATGATAAACCAGCCTAACAGGGCAGCAGTGCTCCTGGGGATGATAAACCAGCCTAACAAGGGGCAGCAGTGTCCTGGGGATGATAAACCAGCCTAACAAGGGCAGCAGTGCTCCTGGGGATGATAAACCAGCCTAACAAGGCACCAGTGCTCCTGGATGATAAACTAGCCTAACAAGGGCAGCAGTGCTCCTGGGATGATAAACCAGCCTAACAAGGGCAACAGTGCTCCTGGATGATAAACCAGCTAACAAGGGCAGCAGTGCTCCTGGGGATGATAAACCAGCCTAACAAGGGCAACAGTGCTCCTGGGGATGATAAACCAGCCTAACAAGGGCAGCAGTGCTCCTGGGGATGATAAACCAGCCTAACAAGGGGCAGCAGTGCTCCTGGGATGATAAACCAGCTAACAAGGGGCAGCAGTGCTCCTGGGGATGATAAACCAGCCTAACAAGGGGCAGCAGTGCTCCTGGGGATGATAAACCAGCCTAACAAGGGGCAGCAGTGCTCCTGGGATGATAAACCAGCCTAACAAGGGGCAGCAGTGCTCCTGGGGATGATAAACCTGCCTAACAAGGGGCACCAGTGCTCCTGGGATGATAAACCAGCCTAACAAGGGGCACCAGTGCTCCTGGGGATGATAAACCAGCCTAACAAGGGGCACAGTGCTCCTGGGGATGATAAACCAGCCTAACAAGGGGCAGCAGTGCTCCTGGGGATGATAAACCAGCCTAACAAGGGCAGCAGTGCTCCTGGGATGATAAACCAGCCTAACAAGGGCAGCAGTGCTCCTGGGGATGATAAACCAGCCTAACAAGGGGCAGCAGTGCTCCTGGGGATGATAAACCAGCCTAACAAGGGGCAGCAGTGCTCCTGGGATGATAAACCAGCCTAACAAGGGGCAGCAGTGCTCCTGGGGATGATAAACCTGCCTAACAAGGGGCACCAGTGCTCCTGGGATGATAAACCAGCCTAACAAGGGGCACCAGTGCTCCTGGGATGATAAACCAGCCTAACAAGGGGCAGCAGTGCTCCTGGGGATGATAAACCAGCCTAACAAGGGGCAGCAGTGCTCCTGGGGATGATAAACCAGCCTAACAAGGGGCAGCAGTGCTCCTGGGGATGATAAACCTGCCTAACAAGGGGCAACAGTGCTCCTGGGGATGATAAACCAGCCTAACAAGGGGCAGCAGTGCTCCTGGGATGATAAACCAGACTAACAAGGGGCAGCAGTGCTCCTCCGTACCATTAAAGTCAATCGCTAAACCCGTATGGGTCATACGGCGACCGTACATATGATATTTGCAATTTTAAGGCCTAAATGTGAACATTTACATCTTAAAGTATATCACCACATCCTGCCAGAAGAGCGCCACAAATTGTCACAATCTTGCATAACCCTGTCAATACTAGACACCCTGCCACAGCATCGTGCGTGTTATCTAGAAACTAAGCTCACCCTGGCAGTACCGTACGTGTAACCATGACACGCCCAGTAGTGAAGGTCGCCAAGCCCTCGATACAAGGTTTTTAGGGAACGCCAAACTCCCCGGGGCGAGACGGGAATGAAAAACCATCCCCAGCTTACACAAAGAGCTATCAGGACAAGCCCTTTCTCAGCGTGGCTCTGCTTAATTGGAGGTGTCCCAAGACAAGGCTACTGGCGCACCTTATCCTGCTTTGTTTTCCTCAACGCTGACTTACCTTTTATCCGATTTAATTGTAGGCCTTTTGTTTGCATTACTATAATTATAAATCATAGTAATGCGAACAAAAGGCGTTAATTTTATAGGGTTTGATCTTGCAAAACATCAAGACACTATCCCCGAAGAAACCTACTGTAAGAAAGTCGTAGAAAACTTACAGGAGCGCTCAAGTCTACGAACTGGATCTCAGCGGTAATTTGCGTCAAGTCAGCATTATTGTACTGAACTTTTGGTTGAAATTAAATACTGATTACGTGTCTACTGCTTTTTTTCTGGCCTAGCCAACGGACATGTGGCTCTTTTTGTAAGAGAATGTAACACATGTATGACTTGGTAATCCCGTCTTTGCACTTACTGTATGATACTATGATAAATGGATGACTGGGCTATGAAGCTGTCTACTAGTGTTCCTTGCATTAAAATATTCATGGACCGTTATGCAGCGTCTGAGGAAAGAGAGGTAATCAGGTTTGACTCGATTAAGACCACTCCTTGAATCAAGAGCCCTTCTCTGAATGAAGTTACCGCCCGTACATCGTATAAACTTATAGTAGACTCCTTTGAAACCATGTGCTTCGGGGGCATGTGCTTTGAAAGTATGTTCTTTGAAAGCATGTGATGTGACAGCATGTGCTTCGAAGGTATGTACTTTGGCAAACTTGTTAATTTTATCACAAATTTAAGTCAAACATGAAACAGAAATCAAATGAACTTTCCATTTTCTATGTTTCCTGGATATGGTTGTACAAATGTATATGTATGTAATATATATGTTAGGTATATATGTTATGAATGCATATATGTTATGAATGTATATATGTGTTATGTGGTTAACATTTCGCAAACAGTCAAAATTATTTACAAACATTATCTCTCAGTCCACAGCAGGATTCGAACCTGCAAACTCGGCATCAGATTTTGCAGGTTCGAATCCAGTCTGGCGTTGTGGATTAAATACTGTGTACTCTGATGTTGATTTTGCATGTTCGAATCCTGCTGTGGACTGAGATAATGTGCTATGTATGTATATATATGTATGTATTGTATGTATACCAAGTCTACAAGATTCTTCTACCAACATACCACCTACGTCTACAGACATATCGCCTTCATCTCCCAGCCTACTACATACGTCTAGCAACCTACCACTTTTACCAACATCTGCGAGGTTTCCGTGTTTCGACCAACTTTTTTTGTCCATCTGATTGCCTGGTATTATAACGGCTTTCAGAGGTTATCAGCAACGAAACTGACGCGTGATCATGATAGCTTTATCAACCACTACCAGCCACTTCCACTTCTTTGAACTACCAATCAACCACTCCCAGTTTTATTAACACACTAACAACTTTCAGACGGGTCACCTAATGATCATCCTATCCACCAAGACAGTGAGCCAAACTTGAGAACACCTTTCATAAGCCTTTTTTAATTTTTGCACAAAGCTACCCTAGCAACCTACCTTACTCTTGCTAAATACCTTAATTAAAAAATTTCCTTGGGGAGGCAATAGGGTTAATTTTCTGGTGACTTAACTAAACATTTCCCCCTTTTTTTTAGGCCTTGCAAACAGATCAGCGGCAAGACGTACCAATTCCCGTGGTGTTTCTTGAAGCCTTACAGAGAGCAGTGGCAAAAATCAATTTCCATACTAAAACCTTAAAGAACGTAGCGGAAAGCAGTACAAAGTAATTCCCACGTAACACAGTATATGCTGAAGAAGCAAAACGAGTGCAGAATTAAGGGGAACTAAGTACCCCAGTCTTCTAATAACATGTTTATGTTTCCACTATAATCTACCTTGTCCATAATTACTATCGCAGTTGCTTTATCTACTTTCGTAAGGTGAAGTCCAGGATCTTTCCTTAATTCATGGTATAACTTGACAAATCTTTGATGAAAATTGTGTTGGAGAGGTCTGAGCACAGCTCAGACCTCTTAAGCCCAACTGCTTGTCAATTACCGTCAACAATACATGACACTGACACTATCCTTAACTCACCAAAGCCCCAAGGCCACTTTCCTCAAAAATTCCCAGCCATGAAAACGGCTATTACATTGGTCATGATAATCAGGAAGAGTGGAAGCTGATACAAACAAGCTTGCCACTTCACCAACCAGACGTTACTAGAATTTAGAAGACAGCATCTACAGATGGATGTAAACCAAGACGTCCTGTGGGCCGAAGACAATATATTTGTCCTTGTTGAAACAAGGACAAATTTCAGTTACTCCGATGAGAAAAAGTTCAAGATAAAATCTAGAACAGTATAAAACGTTTAAACTATTTAAAAGAGCGTAAGAGGAAGGCAAGGGACTTAGTAACGTTATCGAAAGTTCTTACGTTTAACGATATCGGAGAATCTTACGTTCAACGGTACCAGAGGATCTTACGGTCAACGATATAAATGGCATTACTATAATTGGAAGGAAACTGACAGACTGGATAATAAGAAACTTCAAAACACGGGATGCCAAGTCAAATATGACACTATTTAAGATACATATACAGTACTCTCTAAACCAATACTGCTTCTTACTAACAGCACCGGCGTAATCACTGTTGTCAACTCGGTCAACCTGAGGCAAGCCTGCAACTTCCCCTATAGTGCTCACATCTCTTACACACCTCAGTATACGTCCAATGAACTCTTATACTGTCTGTCTAGTAACGATTTCCTATCCTCTTGTAATGTGTGCAACGATAAATATAAGATTTTTTTTTGTCCAAGAACACACACAACCCACCAGTAAATCGTTCACCATGGAGTGTCGACAACCCACCCTCGATGAAGTTGTCACCACAGATGTCATCGGCAGCATTAAGAGTAAGCTGAACACAACCGTCGTATTATCATTAACACCACCGAGTACTGGCTGGGGAGTGGCTACCTCAATGGTGGCTTAAGGGCGGAGACTAGGAGGCGGGGCGTTGATGGAGGTAGGGGTGTTAAGAGAAGTAGAGGGGACGTTGGGGGTGGTAGAGGGACGCTGGGGAAACCAGAGGGGACGCTGGAGGAAGTAGAGGGGGCGCTGAAAGAAGCAGAGTGGGGCGCTGAGGAAAGTACAGGGGAGGGGGGGCACTGATGGAGAAGGGGATGTTGAGAGAGGAGGAAGCGTTGAGGGAGGTTTGGGGAGGGAAGAGGTTTGGGGAGGGAAGAGTTTTGGAGGTGCGGTGACGAAGGTTAACGAGGCGTGGGTCATTTTTTTTATTTAACAAAACTAGATACATCAGGAATGTACTACTACACTATTCCGTAGTATAATTACATTGTGGGAACAAAAACCAAGTTTCTCTACTACATTCCATCACACAAGGTGACTGCATAGTGTTTAAATCTTTTAGCATGAGATGGGAGACTTCAGTGTGTCAATAAGGATATAGTCAAGTATTTCATTAAAGGTTCATCAGCTACGACAGTTCAAAAGTTTCATTCCAGCATAGGGAAAGTTACAATTACTTGGGATTACCATTTTTCAGGCTGGCCTATTCCATACACATGAGAAATGGATTTTTAGTAAATTTATCACCCTCATCAACATAAACAATGCAGATTCGTTGTTGCAATAGCCTCTCAACATTTTAAACTGAGAATACATACTGTAAATGCACTAGCCTCGCGACAACCAGCCGGAACATAATGAAGAAACTCTACTTCACTAAGCAACTCACTAACAAAGGCTAACCCAGGATAAGTTGGGCAGGGCTAGGCTGCATTACGTTAATTTATCAGCAGCCAGGTAGCTAGGTTAGCTTGAAGAAAAAATACACACTATGTCAGTTCACATAGTTGCATGCAAAGTGCGACAGTCGTCAAACTCATAATTGCATACATGCGTAATTACACAAATACATATAATTATACACATATATTAGCAAAGTTTATGGAAGTAACATTTTACACACTGTATGTGAGCATGACATGTCAAACACGTCAGGCACATGCGGGAGGAATATGTAGATACCCTATTATTTATATATAAATATATATATATATATATAGGCGGGTGACCCAAAAAAAACTTTCGTTTTTCTTTTTAAATTTAGTAATTTATACAGAAGGGGTTACTGGCCCCCTTGCTCCCAGCATTTTAGTCTCCTCTTACGACATGCATGGCTTACGGAGGAAGGATTCTTTTCCACTTCCCCATGGAGATAAATAAAGAGCAAGAACTATTAAGAAAATAGGAAACCCAGATGGGTATGTATGTATATATATATAATATATATATATATATATATATATATATATATATATATATATATATATATATATATATATATATATATATATATATATATATATATATATATATATATATATATATATATATATATATATATATATATATATATATATATATATATATATATATATATATATATATATAATATATATATATATATATATATATATATATATATATATATATATATATATATATATATATATATATATACATATATGCGTGTACATGGATGTGGTGTGACCTATGTGTAAGCAGAAGTTGCAAGATATACCTGTTATCCCGCGTGTTTATGAGACAAAAAAAAGACACCACCAATCCTACCATCACGTAAAACAATGGCAGGTTTTTGTTTCACACTCACTTGGCAGGACTGTAGTACCTCCCTGGGTGGTTGCTGTCTACCAACCTACTTATATATATAGTTACATATACACCTACATCATGTATACTTTAAATATATGCATATGATTTGTACAACATGTATTCGCATACAACTGAGGTGTTACTAGGCTGTTAACTAGGTAGTGCTGGCAAATTCAGAGTGGACAATGAGGATATCCTCAAGCATCCCAGAGTAGAAGGAAGTAGTTACACAGTTCCAAGTACACCATTCCACCAAGTTAAGTCACTGACAACCGAATACTTAACCATGTAATGATAAAAGTTGTGTGCCTACTTTTTCAGAGCTTACATGAACCTCCCAACATATAAGTTGGGAGGTTCATCTGTGCTAATTGCATTCATATACCACAGGTAATTGTATCCCAACCCGATTCTAGCAGTCACCGAGTCACATATTCTAATGGACGTTTTATGCTTCTCAAACACGTCGTAGGAGGGTGGGGGCGCAGGGGGAGCAATGAGGGAGGTTATGACGGAGGGAGAGAGCAGACGGCCCGGTAGGGGTAGCAGTGGGCGGAAGTGTTTGCATACACGTGCGCACATATACACTTCGACTGTTTTGCTCAGCACCCAAAGCCGCGGGAACATTGAACTTATGTGGAATGCATACTTCATACTAATTATAATACAAGATCATCTGTGAAGCAATTCATGAGAATATAACGTTAAGAAATCAACCACGCTTATTTACCAACAAATACTATCATAAAGCATTATCAATTATTCATATTAACTGTTGATTACATAATAAATGCAGGTAAGCTCACAACTTGATGCATTCTGTTGTAGGGGGATGGGCACTCTGGAGAAAACTAACTTAATTGCCATGGGTCAACAAGATGTCAGTTTTCTGTCTTTCCTCATGTCAAAATTTAGTTTGAAACTACTAATCTATGAACGTTTAAATAACAAAAAAGGCACAATACCGTGACTGGAACAATACATACACAACCCGCACATATAAAAGGAGAAGAGCTTACGACGACGTTTCGGTCCGACTTGGACCATTTACAAAGTCACACTGTGTGACTTTGTAAATGGTCCAAGTCGGACCGAAACGTCGTCGTAAGCTCCTCTCCTTTTATATGTGCGGGTTGTGTGTGTATGAACGTTTAAGGCACTGGCAATATGAAAAGATATGAATTATAAATCAATATAATTTTAACCGAGGTGGGATTATAATCACTCAAATATCATAGCTGGACGTGATCAGGACAAGACACTCCTAAAGAGCAGCATTGTCGTATCTGGTGATAGCTTCAGTTCTTGGTGTAATAATGATTTGTTTTGTAAACTAAGCTCTTCACTTTAATGATAAATGTAAAAAAAAATTATAACTTTACTATCACTTTAAAATAAACTGAGAATGAGTCACTAAAATCTTATACTGTATTTGACTCTAAGCTAACATTATGAAACACTGTCCAACTATTATATAAATAACAAAAATCCTGACTTACATCCTAATAAGAAATGAAGTACATTGTAAAATGATCCTATATTAAATTATACAATAGTAAATAAACCACTATTAAATATCAGTCATAATATCAAACATAACTAAACATTACTCACAATATCTGAAAATATGTTAAGGGGGAGACGATTTCCGAGACAATATTTGAAGCAAGGAAGTTGTGACCGTGGTGGCTGAAGTAATTCAAATGTCAACGAAGATCAACTTACACACGACACTTTAACACAAAATATAGAACATCATACACTGACAAACTTCTGATAACTAGTAATCACTTGGGATGACTTGACGTAAAAGATCAGATCAATACGACACTGTACCAATATCAAAATAACAGGTGTACACATCCCAAATCACGGATGCGTAAACATTTTATGGCTGTAAAGGGACAGAAAAAAAAACATTAATCTACGCTTTAAATCGAGGAAATGTAGAGTATAGTGGGCGGGACACTGCTGCCACCAGCAGCCTCCGCCCTTCGCATCACTCAACTCATCCCCTAACCCTCCTCAACCCAGCAGCAATATTTCCGTCTATCACAAACCTGCAGAGCCAACTGGTGTTAGCGGGTGTGCAGGAGGCAGCCACACACGCACATACACACACGGGAGGGGGAAACGCATGCGCTCATCTACCTACCTCTCCTCGAAGGCTTCCAGCAGACGCACGTCCAAGATGTTTTCAATCGGCTCCCATGTGTTGTGTCTGGAACGTGAGACGGAGGTTAGTCCAGTGTCCACACGCGTGTGGGGTATCTAGCACTCATATTTATCAAACAGACTCTTGCTTGGTACTTACTTGTTAGACCAGCCCTTCCATTTCACCAAATACTCCACTCGTCCCTGCAACGGAAAACCAAAACAAATGAGTCGAGTAGCTAAGTACTGCGTTATTTTTCACTTTTCATGTGTAGTTTCACGAGATTTACTTAATTTGAACAACACGTACCCTCCTCACTCTTTTCTTCTGTATACATTCTGCTGCATAAACCCTATCACCCACTAGAGAAAGCTCCATGATGTATCACTCGGAGATAAACGTGTATGCCCTCTCCCCACCACAGTTTCACTCAGACTGAGCTGTTTTCTGGCGCCTTCGCCGCAAACCGCTCGAGTACTACGTCACGCCAGGCTAGCCAACACTGCAAAACCATCGGGCGTATTTTGGTTTCTGAATTTTTAACATTATTTTAGAATATACATGTATTTTGTTGAATTATATACGCTAAATTTACATTACAAACTTTTGTCCCGGCAATTTTATTGCTGAGTGGTTATATAATAGGTATTAATGAGTGATGTAGTTGTACGACATTTTTCCTCTGGTCAAGTCCCGTACCTTCATGAAGGATCCTCAACTCGGAAGTAAAGGACCTTATCACACCACACTTTGTTTATATCACATTCTTCCCATGTCTCTCAGACATTAATCTTATTCTCCCTTCAGATCAACCTATAGAATCGCATGGCTACGCTCATCCTGCCTCTTCTGGGATATTGTACGCCGCGTGGAGGCAGGAAGCGTCACCACCCGATGAAATATTAGATAAAACGTTTTTTTTAAGGTATAAAGAGAGAAGTAAGGGAGAGAGAAGGTGGGACTCGTTATACTGGATGCTGGACCTCCTTACATGAGAACTATTACTGTTAATTCTTTATACGCATCCATTATGGGACTCGCAGACAAAATCATTTAAAATAATGGTTACAATACTGCACATAATGTGCTTATGTGAATTGCAAATAGTCGTCATAAATACACAAAAGAGACAACATTGATGACTTTTTACCTAGGATATTCCTACAAGTTTTTGAATCCATTGGACAGCCTCCAATGATTCATTGCGGATTCTGGATTGGTTGGCAGATTGACCTTGGTAGGTCAGGCAGGTGATGATTACGCTCCACTCAGAGTCCTAACACTGACATTCAGTAAATACCGAAGTAGGCATAGCAGTGTTCACAAACAAAGGAGTTAGAAATAAATTTTAGCCTATAAAAAAATATAGCAGCATCACATCCATGAATATCGCTTGTGCTAAATTAGTTATGTTATTTAATGGTTCATGTTTCAAAGTCACATAGATCAATATTTAACTGGCAACTATTATTACAATGGAAGTAGTATGTCGATGCTGGTGAAGAGCTCCTGATCCAAGGAATTAAAGTTACCCTCCTCTTCGGATCAAACCTGGATGCCTCTCTTTATCCAGGCGTTGTAGGACCCCTAACGCTTACCCATGAATTTAAATAATTCAAGAGTATCAATACTGCACACGTGCACCGCGTCTTATAATCTTAATAATAGATTAATATATACAGAAAATATCCAAAATTAATATCTGCAGACAATATGAGCAATAGTATTAACCTGGCATACATCTAACCTGGCATTTTCCAAAAAAAATATTATGTAATGAAACAGTTTGCAAACAATAATGAAAACCATTTAACTTTATCCGCAGAGAGTGTGACGTTGTACCAGTCAGACTGTTCCACCATCTGTGCCTCTGTATTCACACTTGTCAACACCACGTGTCATCTGTGCCTCTGTATTCCCACTTGTCAATAACACGTGTCATCTGTGCCTCTGTATTCCCGCAAACTCATGTGCTGTATTCACGCTTGTACAAAACCGTGCATCTGTCTTATTCACTTGTCAACACCATTGCTCTGTATTCACGCTTGTCAACAACACCACGTGTCATCTGTGCCTCTGTATTCCCACTTGTCAATAACACGTGTCATCTGTGCCTCTGTATTCACACTTGTCAACAACACCACGTGCCATCTGTGCCTCTGTATTCACACTTGTCAAAACACCACGTGCCATCTGTCCTCTGTATTCACACTTGTCAAAACACCACGTGCCATCTGTCTCTGTATTCACACTTGTCAACACTGTGTGTCTAATTATGAATATGGTATAAAATACCGACAAGTAGATAAGACATGTGCAACAGCTGGGTATCATACCGACAAGTAGATAAGACATGTGCAACAGCTGGGTATCATACCGACAAGTAGATAAGACATGTGCAACAGCTGGGTATCTTTACTGTCGAAATATTTCAGCAGTAAAGATACCCAGCTGTCGCACACAAACCACATGTCATCTAATTTTCTATTGTGGCTAAAAGTTGGTAGAAAATACCAATAATATCCAAGATGCAGCGGACAGTTCCATGGGTAAAATATCCTGACACTGTACATGTGTCATACTTCCAAATATCCTCTTGTATAGCTTGTAAATTAAAACCTATGTTTGTATGTTTGTAACACAAGGCAGAGGCTTTTCTCTCCTTGGAGCGAACCTGATTGCCTCCCTTTTACCATGACGGCTATCGTAAAGTTTTGGACAGATCGCATGGAAGTCTCCGAAGTAGTTCTGTCTATGGTTAAGTCTTGGACTTATCGTACAGAAGCATGAGAAATTGTTCCATTTATCTTAAAGCCTTGGACAGATAGTCAAGGAAGCCTCCGAAGTAGTACTGGCCTATCGAAAAGTCTTGGACAAATCCGCAGTAGTTCCAACTATCTTAAGCCTTGGACAGATAACTATGGATTCTCCGAAGTGGTTCCTCCCACTGAAAAAAAAACCATTGTACTTCAGCCTCAGGGGCCGTCACAGGTTTAAACATGTTATAAGGTCGATGCATTCCATGTTAAAACATTAGAGAGACGCTCTGAGTTACAGTACAAGAGAAACGCCACATCCTCGTCTAAGAGAATAGAATGTGTTGGTGGTTGCCAGACACTGTTAAACGCAAACCTCTTTACCACCTTATGGAATTTACGGAACTAGATGTATTTCAGAACGAGAAAGGTAGTCCCGCATCCCATAACCCCAGCCCTCTCTGCCTCACAGTATATGAACCTCCAGACCCTCAAGAGGTAGAAGAGCTGCAGGTAAACCCTCTGGAAAAATAAACACAAACAGTATACTGTGATCCTTTATTGACAACGTTTCGCCCACACAGTGGGCTTTATGAAGTCACAAACAATGTACCTGGTGAAAGGTACGTTTCGCCCACTGTGTGGGCGAAACGTTGTCAATTAAGGATCACAGTATACTGCTTAAGTGTTTATTTTTCCATTGTGTCGGTATTTTATACCATTTATTTCCAGCTAAACCCTCTGAAGAGACCCAGGAGCTATAGCTCGTCCCTCAAAAGAGGTCAAAGAATTGGAGATCAAAACAGTGAGGGACCCTCAAGGAGGTGCCTCGATGCCGGTGAGAAGCTCTTGACCCAAGAAATTGGACCTGTCTTCACTTACCTTAGATCGAACTTGATTGCCTACCATTCCCACAGGCGCTATATGACTCCTGTGGATTTAGCGAAAATATAATAATTATAATAATAATACCTTGAAGAGGGCCAAGAGTTTTAGTTCAGCACACTAAAGAAATGTAGCAGCTGTAGCTTAACAGCCTCATGAGGCTCAGGAGCAGTAGACTAACATCCCTAATATGGCCAGGACTGTAAAAATCCGGACCTTGTACAATCAAACATGCATGAGCATACTAGGTCTCCAAATTGTTTAACATAATTTATAAATCTTCATTTACACTGCCCATTAACACTGCCCATTAACACTGCGAGTCTTCCTTTGAGGAAAATTTACTAACACAGAGTTTGAAGCCTATCTTACTAAAGAAAGCATCTTACATATTTTTGGTGATATTAGCATCTGCACACTCCAATAACAGACTGAACTTTCTTGTAAGGAATACCTTTGTGCTGAAAGTTTGAAGCCAAATTTGCATGTATAAA
The DNA here is from genome assembly GCA_009830355.1 of Cherax destructor. NCBI lineage: Eukaryota > Metazoa > Arthropoda > Malacostraca > Decapoda > Parastacidae > Cherax > Cherax destructor. The sequence goes on from WNWK01031577.1 coordinate 20,581, forward strand.
ACTAGCAATTTGACACCTAGATAGCCTAATAGGGATCCTATCTTTCTTCATTATTCTCATATCGCATGGCAAGGTTCTCACAAGGTGAACCAGAAGGCAAGCCACAGCCCTATATTAAATTGCACGGCCGTCTAGTAGTATATATGTCGTGCCGAATAGGTAAAATTGGTCAATTAGCAAGAACTAATTTAAAATTAAGTCCTTTCTAAAATTTTATTTTTGCGTTTAAATATATATTTATTTCATTTACGTTAAAGTAAAAATTAATAATTTTGTACCAAAAGTACCTTAGAAAACTTACCTAACCTTATTATAACAAGCGCAATTTAATTTAGCCTAATCCAACTACATATATTTTAGATAGGTTTACAATAATTTAATAATAAACAAACACAATGAAATATATATGTTTTCGTTAGGTTCAGAATGATTTTTGCGAAATTATTGCATACACAAATATTCGCTTTCCATATTCGGCAAGAAAAAGCGTTGCTATTTAAGCCAAAATAGCAAATTTTACCTATTCGGAACACACACAATATATATATATATATATATATATATATATATATATATATATATATATATATATATATAATATACTACACTGCACTAGCGAGGGTCGAACCCCATGATGCTTGGCCCGCCTCATGGTGAGCGAAACACATGACGCTCTAGTCCACTTTTAATGATTGTGTGGTTCAGTGGACTAGAGCGTCAGTGTTTCGCTCACCTGATGCGGCAAAGCATCATGGGTTCGATCCTGGCTAGTGCAGTGTAGTTATTGATCAATACCACTCGTTCGTGGTTACAATAATAATATATATATATATATATATATATATATATATATATATATATATATATATATATATATATATATATATTTCAACAAATCGGCCGTTTCCACCAAGGCCCAAAGAGAGAAACAAAAGTTTCTCTTTTTAACTTTAGTAATGTATACAGGAGAAGGGGTTACTAGCCCCTTGCTCCCTTCATTTTAGTCGACTCTTACGACACGCATGGCTTACGGAGGAAGAATTCTGTTCCACTTCCCCATGGAGATAAGAGGAAATAAGAACAAGAACTAGTAAGAAAATAGAAGAAAACCCAGAGGGGTGTGTATATATATATGCTTGTACATGAATGTGTAGTGTGACCTAAGTGTAAGTAGAAGTAACAAGACATACCTGAAATCTTGCATGTTTATGAGACAGAAAAAGACACCAGCAATCCTACCATCATGTAAAACAATTACAGGATTCCGTTTTACACTCACTTGGCAGGACGGTAGTACCTCCCTGGGTGGTTGCTGTCTACCAACCTACTACCTACACATATATATATATATATATATATATATATATATATATATATATATATATATATATATATATATATATATATATATTCTTTCAACACGTCGGCCGTTTCCCACCAAGGCAGGGTGGCCCAAAAGGAAAAACGAAAGTTTCTCCTTTTACATTTAGTAATATATTCAGGAGAAGGGGTTACTAGCCCCTTGCTCCCGGCATTTTAGTCGCCTCTTACGACACGCATGGCTTATGGAGGAAGAATTCTGTTCCACTTCCCCATGGAGAAAATATGTATATATATATGTTTTATATATATGTAAATTTTTTATATATATATATGAAATATATATGTTTTTTATATATATATGTATATATGTATATATATATATAATAATGATATATATATATGATTTTTATATGTTTTTATATATATGTATATATATATATATATGTATATATATATATATATATGTATATATATATAGTATATATATATATATATGATATATATATATGATATATATATATATGTATATATATATGTATATATATATTGTATATATATATATATATATATGTATATATATATGTGAGTGGAGCACTTCGGGTCTGTGGAGACAAAGAACCTTGTCTATGGAAGTAAAGGGGGAATGTATGAGGTATAGTTATACCAACGCTCTTATATGGGTGTGAAGCATGGGTGATGAA